>JAJOOF010021306.1:0-29734 GCA_029582545.1 Solanum lignicaule
CATTAAAAAAAAAAAAAAAAAAAAAAACTTGTATACTAGCTTTAGAAGGTGGAATTTGATAATAACCTAGACTAAGTCAATACAATCTTGGCCAACACAATCCTGATTTCTCTCTCTATAATTCTCTGTTTAAATTAACATTGTTGGAAGTTACCAGTTCTTAATTAATACTGCGAAGCATTCAAACTGCCCCAAACTTTCCCTTTCCTTTGGAACTAAATAACTAGTAGTAAATAATTACATATGATTTAGTTCTCGCCTTATTTTACGAGTGATTTGACCCCAACCTTGTTGAATTCTATATTTTACAATGATTGCATTATACTTCTTTATTGGAGGTGTAATTTGAGTGTATCAAATTTTGGTGCCATTGTTGAAAAAACAGTAGTCAATTAAGTCAAGTGTGTATTATTTCACTCTCAGTCTTATTACTTAATTATACTTTTTTGTTTGTTATTTTTCTTCATGAAAGGTAAACATGTCAAGTACTCATAGTAAGGGTGAACCGTTAATTTGTTACAACCCAAATCCTGAGAAATCCATTCGAAATAAAATGAATAACCAAGAGCGTGAAGCACTGCGACTGAGGCAGATTGATGAGTTGTAGGCCAGGGAAATGGTAACAACAATAATGTTAGGAATGAGCCTGGTGATAAGGAAGTTGATAGGGGCTCCAGTGAATCGACATTTATTTCTGAGAGGTAGAGGGCAACAAAGATATATAGGTTGACCCCATTGACTTTGATCTGGATGAAGATGAAGCTGATATGAATGGAGTTTGATCCACCGAGCTATTGTTATCCCACCTTTAGCATCGGGAGTAAAGTTTACCATTACATGTACCATTATCCATCTGTTGAACTTCAAAGGGATTGTTTAGAGGAGTAGATGGGGATGACCTATATCTTCATCTGTTGAACTTCATTAGTACATGTGAGTCTTCTAAGATCCTTGGAGCCAGTCAAACAGTTATTCATTTCGGAATGTTCCCGTTGTCTCTATTCAGAGAGGAAATAATGTGGCTGAATGAGTTGCCATATGACTCAATCACCATTTAGAGACAGTTGGAGATGTTCTTTCCATCATCAAAGAAGTTGCATCTGAAATATGAGATTAACAACTTCAGACAGTTACCTACCGAAGCATTACATGAGACATGACTAAGGTTCAACAAGAAGCTGAAGTAGTGTCCAAATTATAAGCTGAATGAGGATCATGTGGTGGAGACTTTATACAGATCTTTGAACTCGCAACCAAACCCATTATAGATGCAGTGGTTGGGGTTCGTTCATGGATCAAACATTCACGTATGTAGAAATTATGCTAGAAAGAGTATCAAAGAACAACATGGCCTGAAAACTCGAGATTCTAAGGTTTCAAGAAAGACCTATGTAGTTGGTTCATTTGCTAAGCAATGTCGACAAAAAGAGGAGTGAGATTAGGACATGGCTCACATGAAAATACATATGGACGTATTGACCAAGCATCTTTTAGCTAGTGGTGCTGAAAAGGTTAATGCAGTAGGAGCTATAGGTAGACATGAAGAGATTGATTTTGATTATGATTAAGAAGCGAAGTATCCGAATAATCAGGTGGTTTTTTGGACCTATGATCCAGGAAAACAAGGTTGAAATTATCAGAAGGATGGCTATTATGATAGAGCTGGAAATCATGATTAAGGAAATAAGAACAACAAGGAAAACTTAAAAAATGATCGTAGTGGAGTTTATATGCCTTCTACAAATAGAGATATTTATGGTAATGGAACATGTATGTCACGACCCAAGGTACCCCATAGGCCGTAGTGGAGTTTATATGCCTTCTACAAATAGAGATATGTATGGTAATGGAACATATATGTCACGACCCAAGGTACCCCATAGGCGTAACATGGCGTATAAGACCCCGAGAGGCCCCATACAAGCCACTTAGCATTCATAACATAAGAAATAGAATAAAAGAGATAAGGAACAACATTTCAAGTCCAAAAAGTTTTATAAAAGAAAAACGGAAGTCTAAACACTTTGTCTCATTAGTCATCTAGTACATAAGAATGAAATTGGGCCTAGCCCATACATCATGTCCAAAACTTAAAGTAAGAAAGAAAACTGAAAACAATAAAAATCCATCCTCGAAGCATGAGGACTCACCAAGCTCGGAATCTCTCAAATCAACCTCTAGCCTCGAAACTGAGAACCTTGACTGTCGGACCCTACATTTGGGAAATGTAGGCAAGAGTATGCATTAGTACAAAATATGTACCAAGCATGATAGCCATGCATATAAACATTTAATCATGAAAAAATAGGACATTTCATGACCAAGCTAAAACATGATGTAAAAAAGTTCGAAAAGTCATAAGTCATAAAACATGGTCAATGCAAGCTAATCATCATTAAAACCTTTGAACACATATGAGATACTTCTTGAAGTAACCTTAGTTCATTATTATTGTGGGAAGTATCCTTAACCAACATAGAGACCATGTGAGCTATAACATGATCCCCGGTGTCTCCCACACTGAAAAGGGTTGTCCTACTTGCCAAGGTAAGGACCATGAACTTCTAGATATTTGTGAATCCACTAGCTAATGTCTATCTAAACAATCATCCTATGGGGGCACATAGGTAAGGGATAAGGAGATTGCTTCTAGAAATCCGACCTCTACTCATGGGAGATCTTTCATCTCAATATCCTCTCAGTGCTAAGCGTAAGTCCCACGGAATAGTCATATTCTTACATGTTCTTATTATCCATGGAAGGGCACATCATCTTACCAATCCAAGCTAAGTCATAAGTCATCCATGGAAATGTATCATTCAATAACCAATCCAAGCGAGGTTTCATTAGGATAGCTTCTTATATTTAATTCATTTAGGTGAGAAGGCCTTTCAACCTTAGAATCCTTACTATGTGAGAGAACCTTTCACAATCATACTTTCATGTGTATATGAGAAAATCCTTTCAACAACACAACAACAGCAACACAACAACACAACAACACAACAACAACATCATCATCATTGATACTTCACTCTCAAAGCATCCTTAAAACATTTACATAAATTTCATAAGAACATGCATAATTCAATAATTCACCCTTTCAAGGTTCAAAACCCACTTTCAATTCAACATCTAGAAATTCATCATAATTTCATGTAATTCTATCAATTCATGCTTAATTTCATATAAAATTCTTTCATAATCCAAGATCCACATCATTCATCATAATTTGGAAAACATGTGGACTACATGGGTTCATGGGGAATCATCATAAAATCATGAGATTAACTCAATTCATGCATCATAGATCATAAATCAATCAATTAGATCATTAATTAAAGGAACCTACAACATTGAAGAAACCCCTAACTCAATAGGGGAATTTTAACTTTGAAAAAAGGAGAATTTGGGAACTACACGAATGGAAGGAATCCATGGATGAAAACTATCATACCTTAATGCCAAAAGTTTGCCTTCAACGGTGGAATTGGAGACTTGCCTTGAAACCCTAGGTTGAACCCTACTTCTTCAAGTCTCTAGAGAGAGAAATATTTTGGAGAGGAAGAACTTGATATTCTTTGGTAAATTTAAGAAAATGACTTGAATGGGTAAGTTTTGGGGTTACAATCACTTATATAGGGGTTCTAGGTAAGGGCAAAATGACATAGTATCAAGATAAAATAATTAGGAAAAGACCCAACTGCCCTTAACTTATAGCTGACATGAACCTCCGGATGGAGGCCCACACGAGCCGTCAAGGACTTTACGGGCTGTGGTGGTAGCCGTGGTCCTTGATCAGTGGCCTGGAAAACTTGCCTTAAAATTCCCCTCACCTCACGACCCACTCCACGAGCTGTCATGGCCCTCACGAGCCGTCTAGTGGCTCGTGTGGAGGGTCAACCTTAAAGTGGCTACTGTCTCCCTTTCACGACCACCACTAGGGGTCGTGTGGCTCACCATGAGCCGTCTAAGGGCTCGTGGGAGGGGAGCCCCTTTTTGAAAAACACTGGAAGGCAGCCACGAGCACCACCGCGAGTCGTGGAGCCTTTCACAGCTTGTCTGGCGCTCCATGAAGGGTGCCATGGCTCAGTCATGGGCTAGCGACCTTCCACTTGGATCCTTTGCTAGACTTTTAATTTTTGGGGTGTTGAAATATAGCTCCACAATGAGAGATATATTAGCCAAGGTACTGCAAAGGGTCGAATCTATAGACTTTGGAGTTGAATATCTAAAAAGTGATCTATCAAACATGAATCAACGAGTGGATTCACACTCCAAATCTATAAAGTAGTTGGAGCACCAAATAGAGAAATTGTGTGCAACACTGAATTAGAGAAAGAATGGTGCATTTCCTGGTGATATTATCAGAACCCAATGGGGGATGGACAGTGTATAACTACTACTACAAGAAATTTCAAGAGACTCCTAGATCTAGTGCCTGCAAGTATTGAGCATAAAAAGGATGGTGATTTCAAATCTAAAACTAGTGTTGAGTTAAAGGTTGATCAAAAGGTCCTTGTTGATTTGAATGAGTCGAAGAGTATGGAACTCACCTCAGAAATAGAGGTTTCACAACCTCTAACACCTATTCCTAGACCATCACCTCCATTTCCGCAAAGGTTGAAGGAGAAAGCTGAGAATGGTAAGTTCTTGAAATTCATTTCTATGCTTTGATAACTTTCAGTGAATAACCCTTTGGTGGAAGTTTTGTATCAGATGCAAGGTTATTCCAAGTTCACGAAAGATCTGGTTACAAAGAGATGACAATAATCTTTGAGCTAGTGGATAATCTGCATCATTGTAGCACTATTGTTACAAGATCCTTGGTCCAGAACAAGAAGATCCTAGAGTGTTCACTATCACGTGTATAATTGGTGCATTAGATTTTCCAAAAGTGTTGTGCGATTTAGGGGCTAACATCAACCTTATGTCATTTTCCATATATAAACCGTTGGTCTTTATAGCCCCCAAGCCAATTACTGTGAGGTTATTGATGGTTGATCAATTTTTCAAGAGGCCAGTGGGTATTATGTATGAAGTGCTGGTAAGGGTTGAAAGTTTCATTTTTTCTATTAGACTTTGTTATTTTAGATTGCGTGTTGGAATTTGGAGTTTCTATAATTTTGGGGAGGCCATTCTTGTCCATAGGTAGAGCATCGATAGACATGGAAAGTGGTTAACTCAAGTTTAGGCTGAACAATGAGGAGGTGAAATTCAATGTGTGTCAATCAATGAAGCAACCACAAAATATTAGTGTTGTATCATTGATTTATGTAGATGAAGAATAGGTCACTGAGGCATCTTTGGAGGAAAGGTTAACAGTTAAGGCCTTAGTTATCGTGATAATGAACTTTGATGATGAGTTCATTAAAGACTATATGGAAACTTTAAATAATTTGTAGGGCATGGGAGCTTATCCTTATGCCCCAAAGAAGCTGGACCTAGACTTGAAGAACAGACTAACTCCTCCAGCTAAATTAAAGAGCCACTTGTGTTAGAGTTGAAAGAGTTGCTCGGTTATCTCAGGTATGTGTTTTGAGTTTAGGGAAATACTTTGCCTATTATTGTGGTTGTAGATTTAGTTGAGGAGTATGTACAAGACTGGTGGTAGTGTTGAAAGGTTCACGAGAGCAATTGGTTGGACCATTTCTGACATAATTGGCATACCACCTGGAATCTACACACACAAGATCTAGTTGAAGAAAGATTGTAGCGTGAGTATAGAGCACCAAATGAGGCTAAAACCACCTATGCAATAGGTCATTAAAAAGGATATCATCAAATGGTAGGATGCATGTAATGTGTATCCCATCACAAATAGCAGTTGGACTATAGAAAGTTGAATAGATAGACCTTAAAATACCATTTTCCAATGCCTTTTTTAATTAGATGATAGATAGGTTGGCAGGTAGAGGCTTGTACTGCTTTATTCTGGCACTCTTACATTCAAATGCATGCCTTTTGGGTTGTGTAATGCACCAACCATATTCCAAATGTGTATGATGTCTATATTTTCTGACATGCTGGAAGATACACTTAAGCTATTTATGATGACTTGTCTATAGTTGGTGATTATTTTGACAAATGTTTGATGAATATTATAAGGTAACTACAAGGACGTGAAAAGGTCCATCTGGTACTGAATTGGGAGAAGTTTCACTTCATGGTGAAGAAGGGCATTGTGCTTCGCTACAAGATTTCTGAGATGGTCTTGGAGGTGGATATGGAAAATATTGATGTTATTAAGAAATTTCCCCCTCCCATCTTAGTGAAAGGAATCCAAAGTTTTTTGGGTCATGTAGGATTATACCAGTGATTTATCAAGGACTTTTCCAAGAATTCACACCCTTTGTGCAAATTGTTGGAAAAAGAGATGAAGTTTACTTTTGATAAGGCTTTCTTGAAAGCTTTAGAGTGTCTAAAAGAGAAGTTGATTTTGGCTCCAGCCAGCATTGCTCCAGATTCTTTTAAACCTTTTGAGGTAATGTGTGATGCTAGTGGTATAGAATTGGGTGTAGTGCTGGGACAAAAGTTCAACAAGATCTTCCTCCTCATTTATTATGCAAGTAAGTCACTTAATGGGGCACAAAAGAACTACACAGACATAGATCAAGAATTGTTGGTTGTTGTCTATGCTTTTTGAGAAGTTCATAGCGTATATTTTGGGTACAAAGGTGATAGTGCACACTGATCATTTTGCACTGAGGTATTTGACTTTGAGCTCAAAGAAAGAAAGGGTTATGAAAATCAAGTAGTTGATCACCTATCCATGCTTGAGGCTGAGAAAAGAGATGTTGATGAGCTAGAAATTGATGAATCATTTCTAGATGAACAAGTATTAGCCACAACTCCTGACCTTATTCCTTAGTTTGCTGAATTTTATAACTACCTTGTTAGTGATGTTATATCGAAAGACTTGAGCTTTCAACAAAGAAAGAAGTATTTGCATAATATAAAAAGTACTTCTAGGATGATCCATGTTTGTTCAACTTGTATGCTGATAATTTAATTAGATGATGTGTCCCTGAAGCTGAAATGTTAAGTATCGTAGAGGCTTGTCACTCATCCCTAGTTGGAGGGCACAATGGTGGGGCTCGCACTGCTCAAAAAGTACTTATGTGTGGTTACTACTGGCCTACTATTCACAAAGATACATATGATTTGGTGAAAGGTTATGATAGGTGCCAAAGACATAGAGAAATATCAAGGCAGCCTAAGTTGCCTAAGACTCCAATCTTGGAGGTAAGGTTGTTCGATGTATGTAGCATCGATTTTATGGGACAGTTTTTAAGCTCCTATGATTAGAAATACATTCTTGTGGCAGTTGATTATGTCTCCAAATGGGTGAAAGTTGTGACATTAGCAAACTATGATGGTAAGAGTGTTGTCAGATTCTCAAAGAAGAATATTTTCTCTAGGTTTGGTACCCTTAGAACGATTATTAGTGATGTGGGGGGGGGGATATTTTTGCAATAAAGTCTTCAAGACCTTACTGAAAAATATGGAGTGAAGCAACATAAAGTGACTACCCATACCATCCGCAGTCAAGTTGAAGTGTCAAATTGGGAGATAAAGGCGATATTGACAAAGATTGTAAATACCAATAGGACTGACTAGGCAAGGAGGCTTGGTGATGCACTATGGACATACCGAACAACTTTCAAGGCACTCATTAGTATGTCACCATACCAGTTAGTGTTTGGAAAGACATGTCATTTTGCTGTGAAGCTAGACCATAAGGTATAATGGGCATTGAAGAAGATGAATCTGAGTTGGAATGAGGTTGGATCAAATAAATGAGATAGATGAATTCTAGTTGAGGGTGTATGAGAGATCTGCTCTCTAAAAGGATATGATGAAACTATACCATGCCCGACGGATTGAGAAAAAGGAATTCAGTCCTGAGGACTTGATGCTCTTGTTCAACTCGAGCCACTAATTATTATTGGGCAAATTGAGGTCCAAATGGTTTGATCTATTTAGATGGGCACAAGTTTTTCCATTCAAAGCTTTATGTCACGACCCAAAAATGGAGGTGATGACACTTGTCTATTTCCACTAATACAAGTCAACATCAACTCAACGAAATGAAAGAAAAATAGAAAATAAAGCAAGAACAAGATAAAAGCGAAAAACTTATTCATTCTATTAACACTCCCAAAACCTGGTTGTCACGTGTACAAGCCACTACATAAAGTACAAAATTAAGAAATAAGTACAAGTCTCAAGTCTTTGTTTCTCAAATAGAACAAAGCATAAAAAAAGAACTAGAGGGCCCGCCAGGATGACAATCAACTACCTCTTAACAATTCTTTGACAAGCCTTGGAGATGGGAGAGAAAGAGCAATCACATGATACCAGGCTCGAAACCTACACAAGTGTAAAAGAAATGGGTGAGTACTAATAACACGGTACCCAACAAGCAACCTAATAAATAAGGCAACTAGCTAGAAATCAAATACTCCTTTCAACGCAACCGAACCTTCTCAAACTACAACCTATACAGAAATCAGCCCAACCTAACAGTTTTACAATACACCACTCACAAGGCTCAATAATCACAGTCCAATAGTTATAATTCAACAACCAACACATATCAAGTAAGTCAATCTCAATATCAAGTAGATCAATCACAAGTAATAAGTGTATCAATCACAATTAACAAGTAAATCAAACATAAGCATCATAATACATCAAATCACAATAATCAATCACTAGCCGAAACCATTTCCCATTGACTTTAATCATGTCACTAGCAGGAACCATTTCCTATCAGCTTTATATCATGTCACTAGCTAGAACCATTTTCAATCGGATTTATATCATATAACTAGCCGGAACCATTTCTCATCGGCTTTATATCACTAGCCGTAACCATTTCCCATCGGCTTTATATCATATCACTAGCAGAATTGACCTCGACTCATATCAATCGCTAGCCGGAAATGACCTCGACTCATATCAATCACTAGCCGAAAATGACCTCGGCATCACAAGCTATCACATGTCTCATCACGATGTTCCAAATAAATGCACACAAACAATATCACACCACACGAAAGAGACAACAATATATATATACAATTCAAGTCCACTTTCATGTTATCGAGCATCTCATTAATCAATCAACAAGGGTTACAATAAGGCAATTCACAAACATCATGATCATCACATAGTCTTTTCAAATTCACCCTTTTTAATCATTAAAATTAACCAAGTATACAATTAAGCCTTCACCTCATTCTCATTACTGCCAATACACAACCAATGTTCTACTAGATACAAAGTTTAGGAGATCACTTGCCTCGATTCTAGCATACAATCACTTTGTAACTTAAGTCTTTCCTCTTCGTACGACATCCAAATCAAAGTAATCGAATCAAATAAAGATTCACAATAAGATTTCAGAACTAATAATACCCATATCAATTATTTTGAGAACCTGGCCAAATTGGCCCAAAAACCCATTTATGAAAACGAGGGATATTTCTAGAAATTTGTATAAAATCATATTACCCATAGGTTTTGAAACTCCAGAGTTAAAATCTCATTGAATAATGAGTTGAAATCATGCTCAAAACTCTAATTTATTTAAAGCACAAGTTCATGAGAAAAACTCTCAATACCAAATCCGAAACCCTGATTCGAATCTAAAATGTTTCTTGAAAAAGATCTTAACATGATTAGGAAAGTTCAAATATGAAATTTCATCAAAAATGGAGTTAAAATCGGCCTTGAAATCCTCAATTTATAAAACTTTAACTTAACCTAGGAAAAACTCAAATTCTCAAGCTTATACACGGTTAATATGATGAAAATAATTGATGAATCAACAAATTTATGTCAAAATCAGTTTACCCATAACATAAGGATCCTAAATTTACATTTTTCATCAAAATCCAAGTTTAAATCAATAAAACCCTAATTCCCCCAAGAATTACACAGATAAGGAAAGAAAACTAGATGAAGAAATCATGAAAAAATACTGAAATGAGGATTGGATACTAGCCCCCATATTAAGTCAAGAATAATGCCACAAGAATCACTTCATTTTGAGCTCTAGAACTCTCAATATGCTAAAATTATCAAATGAACATAGTCTGAAATTTTAAATAGCTGAACAGCAGCAGTTCCATCAACTTATATTTCACTAAAAAGGCCGTAAATTCCTCATACGATAGGAAAATGACCCGATTATTTTTTCTAAATGTCTTAAATAATGATACAGACCTGCTCGTCCAGAGAAAATTCAATTTTGTGCCCATTTGCCTAGTCAAATATCATTTCTGCTCGGTAAATAATTATTTCATAATTGCGATAAAAGTCCAATCTCGGCTTAGTAAAAATGAACCAAACTTTACAAATCATTCCTATAATTCATGCTCAAACTTTCAAATGTTTCGAAATAATATGTGATCGTTAAAATTAATAATGAACCGCCAAAGTACCCCAAAAAGCTTAAAAACTCACTCAAACATCATCTGGAACCTCCCGAACACAAACTAGATATGCTAATGGCATGAAAATGATATTTTGGAGTTAATGACGTCATCAAAACACCAAAACAAAGTCACATTAACCCGATATTGACCAAAGTCAACTTTAACTTAAGAATCTCCAAATTTCAAAGTAAAGACATGAAACTCATCCAAAAGTTTTGGGAAGTGAACCAAACCTTCAACCAGACCAAATATCACCATTTGGACCTAGTGGAATCATCAAAACTCAAAAATGACCTTTCTAACCTCTAGCGTTGACTAAAGTCAAACTTTATCCTTCACTTTCTCCGCATCTCTTCTAATGAGTCAAAATCAAACCAAAAGCCTTGGTACCCAAGCTAATATTCTTACTAACCCAAAAGTCATGTTTCAAAGCTTATGGAATGGACATAATTCCATTCTGAGACTTGTAGCTCCGGTTGTTATCAAAAACCACTTTTAACAACTTTAACTCTCAAACACTCTAAAACTTCCAAAAATCAAAACTTTACAATCAAATTTCAAAACCAACTTCATAAACCGATCAAATAAGACTCGAGGTAACTACCGAAAGGGGTAAAATAGCAATTTTCTAAAAATTTATAAAAATGACTTTCGAGGTCATTACACTTTGGAATTGAAGAACAAAAAAGCTAAGCACTTCAAGGTGAATGGCCAGAGGATTCAGAAATATAAAGAGGTGCCAGAAGAGGTTAAGGCAATGGATTTGTGTACATTGATGAAGTTTGAGTAATCAAGATACTTGAGTCATGTCGCGACGTTAAATCATGCGCTAATTAGGAGGCAACTTAAAATAGTTGTACATATTCACCGTTTGTAGGTTTTGTATCTTATTGATATGTTTGAAAGGGTTATTAAGAGTGCAAGTGTAGTACGACTGAAGTTTACTATTGGGGGATGATGGACTGATATGACGAAGCGTCGGGCCTCTAACGATTATGTGCCGTAAAAATGACTAAAAATCAAGCATACTATTTTAGAATAATGGAAAGGGTGACGGGTCGTCATACCTCTAACAGACTGTCACACTCGACTATCAGATCCATTTTATTCACACCATATTTGTGGATGCTTTACAAAGGTAATAGAATAAATGATGGACCATCAGAGGTTTGACAGATAGTCATGTGAACCGTCATACCCAAGTAAGCTATTTTAACCTTAACTTCAAACCTGACCCTTATCCTAACCTAAAAATAGCCAATCTACCCAGAACCTCTAAACCTAACCTTATCTGACCCTCTAACCCGACCCACCGACCTTGAATCCATATAACCCTAATCCAATTAATTTGGGTATCCAAAATACCCAAATCACTTCCTAAACAACAAAACATCCGATTACCTATATTATTAAGCCATCATCCTCCACTTCTTGACTATTACACACCACATCGTTTCCCTCTAACTTCCCATCTTCACAACTCGAATAACAAGAACAAAAAGAGGATCAATCAAATTGGAATTGAAGCTTCATAAAAAAAATTATTTCCATATCAATTGCTCATCTAAAAAGGTATATTGCTTGGTTTGAACTTGAATTAACTAATTATAGTGTGTTCTTATTGAGACATTAGTATTGCATAAAGGCAAAAGTCTGAGAAACCCCAAGTGATTAAATATTGATTTTTAATGTTTGTTCATGTGGGTTGTGTGTGAATTCGTACCTGTATAGATAAATATGCAAAAAAATCACACATATATATATACACACACACACAAACAATACCTGAAATCCCAAAAAGATTTTGAATTTGAAGTGTTAAGTGACGGTTCCCAATGATAGATTGAGTGATGACATTCTTAAGGAAAATCGTCATTTTTATAATTGTATTGTTGTAAGGCAAAGGTAAAGTCTGAGTACCATTAAATGTTGTCAAGTGAATTATGAGTGAAGTCTGAGTAACCCTCGATGTATTTAAATGATGTTACTATTTGTCGGATAAATACACGTGTGACAAATCTTCAGAGACATCATCAATAAGCCTATAAAATTAAGGTTACTGATAAAGCCTTGGCAGCTTGTCCAACATACTGTCATACATGTGATGAGTCTTCAAACACACCAGTAGAAATGGCAAAATAAATTAGTCACTGAAAGATAATGATGGCGGCTTTGATGACCTATTAGGGCTACCGTCACATGTGTTCTTTGTTGTTGAGCACCAGTGACAAATAAGGTGATAGTCTGTCTCACTTGTGACGATTCACCACTGGTAACTAGTGGTTTTAATTGTCACTTTTTCATATGTGCTTTTCTATCATTGTGTGCACTAATATTTTCCTAAAAATGTACTTACGGTGTAACACCTCAGAAATTGGAAAGTCGAAAGTAAAAGAAAAATTATGATTTTGGGCTTTGAGGCAGGTTACGAGTCCTTTCTACGGACCGTAGGAAGTCTTACGAGATGTAGAAAAGGAATCATAGACTTGGGGTGAGTTTTTGAAATTTCTAGTTTCTGAAGTTTAACCTACGAATGGACAGAACGAGTCATATGAAATTTGACAGCTTGTAGATGGGTTTCGTAAAAAGGTTCTAGACTTAGTGATATTTTGGACTTAAACTTGGGTTCTACGGATGGGGTCTACGGACCGTAGGAATTTAGACGGACTGTAGGAAGGTCTCATGGGCAGGAAGGTGAATTTTTAGTTTTTGAAGTTGGTTCTACGGTTGACCAGTACAGTAAGTAGAACTTCTACGGGCCGTAGGTCTGAACCGTAGAAGCCATCTGACAGATATTTTAAAGGGTATTTGGGTCTTTTCCTATGTATTAAATGTCTATACCATGTCATTTTACCTCTGCTTCTAAGTCCTATAACTACCCTTTAACCCCTAAAATTACCCCATCTCTCTCATTTACTCAAATCTCAAAATCTCATCCATATTCATCTTCCCCAATTATCTCTCAAGTTAAAGAAAAAGACTAGGGTTTCAAACTTCAAGTCTCATACTCCTCCATTTCTTCTTGGCTATGATCCTCAAGGTATGTATGGTTTCATCAATGGTTCCATTCACCCATTGAGCCCCAACGATTTCTCAATTCTTCAAGTTCAATTTCATCAAATTGATTAGGGTTTCAATCAATTCTTCATGGGTTCAAATTGTATTGATTCAATTATTTGATTTTGATCTTATTATATTTTTTTTTGACTCAATTACATGCTTTCCAATTGTATTTATATGAACCCATGCATTATTCATGATTTTGACTATGAACTCTAAAAGGCATGAATTGATAAAGAATTATGAATCTATGAATGATGTTTTCATGAAATTTATGAATGATATTTTCATGAAATTTATGCATGATTTATGAAAAAGAATGTTTTATGATCTAGTTTTCTTTGAGATAAGTATCAATGAATTTGTGAATTATTTTCTCAGATATGCATGAATTGTGAAAGGTTTTCTCACATTATGAAATAATAATTGTTGAAAGTTTTTTTCACACATGATTTAAGGAGATACTTTATGATGTTTTAAGCTTGGCTTAGTAACTTAATTGTACATTTCCATGTATGATGATATCTCTATGTTTATGACTATTACATTGTGATTTTTTTACTTAGCACTGAGAGGATATTGAGATGGAGGTTCTCCCGTTAGTAAAGGTCAAGTCTCTAGTAGAAATCTCATTATCCTAACTGTGTGCCACCATAAAATTTGTCTTAGAAAGACATAGCTAGTGGATCCACCTAAGCTAAAAGTTAAGGTCCTTGCCTTGACAAGTAAGGACATCTCTTTTTGGTGTGGGAGTAAGACACCAGCCGGTATATCTCACATGGTCTATGTCGGTTAATGGTAAATATCCCACAAAATGATCTTTGCTTTCTCTAAAAAAATTATGAGGATTTCATGATGATTTTAAGATACATTGACCATGTTCATGATTTATAATTCTTCTTTAAAGGTTTTACTATGTTTTAGCTTGGTCATGCATATCATGTTGTCATTCATGTTCCCTTATGATCATGTTCTACGTTTCCATACATATCCCTCATACTTAGTACATTCCACGTACTAATGCATACTTGTACCTACATTGTCTAATAATGTAAGGTGTGACACTTTTTCTCCTCCCACTCGTTTCTAGTGGCTTGATCATTCGAAGTTCGAAGAGTTGGTGAGTCCTCATGTTCAAAGGACCATGTCACCTTTACTTGATTTCTTATATTTTAGTTTTCATACATTACGTGGTGTATGGGTTACATCCCAACCAATTCTTTTGATATATTGATGAGTCCTAGATTTCGACTCATTTAGGGCTTTATTTTGATAGTTTATTGTCCTCAAATGCGTAATTTATGCTCCGAACTGATGTTAAAATGTTGATTTGCAGCAAAAAAGTCAAAAGGAGCAAGGCAAGGACATTACCGGGCAAAAAGGAGCTAAAAAGATGAAAAAGGCTGAATATAGCAAACGGCTGAGAATCGCCAAAGCCACTCGGCGACTCGCCGAGTGGCACTTCAGCTCGCCTAAAGTTCCAGACTGCCACCCCTAGGGAGAAGCCAACTTGATGATGGATTTGGACCTTCGACAAACCACCGATCGGATCGACGACACATCCTAGATTGCCTAAAGTTATAGATACTTAAGGATAAAGAGCCAAAGCAAACCGGCGATGGGAAAGAGCGATTGGTGCGTCGCCGACCTGGTCGGCGACACTCAAGTTACTTCGCCTAATGGTTTTTGCAGCCAAAATTTGGGTGTCACGCCCCGAGCCTACACCCTGGGGGGACTGGCACTGAAGAACCATTGCTGGCCCCAAGCAAACCCTTAGCCTGACTTAACTCTTAGCGGAATACTTAAATAACAAGAAACAGTCTCGAAAGATATCTCATGAAATAACTTAGAATGTCTTAAAAGAACATTCAACTAGCCAAGATGGCAACACAAAATTCAACATAAGCCAATAACAAGTTACTGAAGCCTTTAACAACTTAGCTGGATGTCGGTACAAGACCACGACATCCTAATGAACTAACTATAAAGCAGTAAAAAAGGGTCCTCTGAAAGCAATGAGGCTCACCATCAACTCTGAAGCTCAACTAGAATCACTGGATGCTGATCCTGGTTACCTGTATCTGCATCATAACAATGATGCAGGCCAAATGGCATCAGTACATTGAATGTATGAGCATGCAAGGAGAATTCTAAAAAATACATAAGCTTGAACTGGAATCTGAAAGAAATACTTACCTCAAGTTTACTCAAACTCATGGATACTCAACTCAAATGCAGAATTAAATAACATTAAAGATGCAGTTTATATGAAGCATTTAAAACAGTAAGAAACAACTCAATATACATATATAATAAAGTAATATATCTTTGTGGGAGTTTCTCTAACCGACAACCATCACTATGAGCTATGTGATGATACAACGTCTCACCCACGCTGCCAGAACTGTCCTATAACTTGTTGAGATATAGAGTGTCTCAACTAAATGGATCCACTAGTCTATGCTAAAAGCATTAAGGAATCATCTAAAAAGTATGACCCTTTCTACCCACGTTGGCTACATGGTTTATGGAAACATAGAGTTGTTATGAATTCGTCTCCATATTGGTGCTCAGTATTACTCCCAAAATACTCAACTCATATGTTTAAAAATGAAAAATCTTTCGGTGGTTTGAGATAATTACTCAAAACTAGCTCAAAGTCTCTCTTGGAAATCAATGTTTCCTCTCTAGTTTAAATGTGAAAACATTTACTATTTGGGAATACTTAGTTCCCATACTCTTTTTGAAGAAATGAGCTTTATTTGTTACTCTTACTTTACTCAAAACTCAAGTCTTAAAACAAGATTAAAACATTTGAAAAAGACTTCTTGAAAGGACTCTAAGAACTTTCTAGACTTGACTCTTAACTTTCCTTGAATTTGAATTTATGGATTCAAAGTTATGATTCATGTTTATGAATGATTTCTAGATGTTTAGATGTCACTTAGAGTAGTTAGAATCAATAGGAAGTGTTAGTACACTTTAGAAGGACTTAGACGGGCTAAATGACGAAAAACGGGTGGGGGAAGACGACTCGGGCGCGATCCTGGTGCGCCACGCCAACCCCAAAGTATTGGAACGCATTTCTGGTGCACTATTGGCGTGCCGCCCCAGCCCTCCTGGTGCTACGGGGGCACGTCGCGCCAGCATCCCCCCAAGCAAAATTGATGAACTTTTCCTCTCGTTTTCTAACCTTAATTTGATTAATTTCGATTTTTTTTCTCAATATCTCTTTAGATTCAAGTACCCAAAACATATCCACAAGAATCTAGCTCAAAGCAACTCTAATAATCGACATTAAACTCTCAAGAACTCCTCAATCTCATCCCAAATTCAAGAACGAAAGCAATTTAAGAACACAACTGATGAACATCAAATTCTCAATATTTTTAGGATGAAAATACACTGAATTAAAAATGATTGGCGCGTGGGTGAACGAACCTAACGCTATGTGAACTCACATACCTCGTAGGATCGAATCCTTGTCGAAATCCACAATCAATTCCTCACAAAAACAAAATCTTGACTTTCCTTGTCTCTTCTCCTCTTGAGTTCTTCTCTCTAAAACCCTAGCGTGAATTTTCAATTGTGTAAACTGAACCAATTCAGTTTAAACCCCAATTTAATTACCAAAAATGAATTTAATTAATTGGGTAGTGAAAACACCATAATACCCTTCTAAAATCCGGTTCTGACTTTCCTTATCTAGACAGCTCGACTTCAAATGGGCTTATCTCGCTCATACGGACTCGAAAATGAGAAAACTCGGTGGCGTTGAAAGTATAATTCAAAGATCTTTCCTACGGTATCTTGTAGCCCACCTAACACATTCTGAGCTAGGAGTTATGGTCGTTTGAAGTTGATCCAAAACTCATACTTATCTTAACTTTGTCAAACTTTTCAAATTTGATTATTTCCAAAAATGGTTTCTTTCTAATTCTAAGTCTTTCTAGTAGCGGGGTGTTACAATATCTCCTACTTGGAAACATTTGTCCTCAAATGAGATTACTATTAGTAGGCTTAAGGCATAACATCTAACACCTAGCTCAAACACCCAACAAGCAAAATGTAAATACAACATGCCAACTTAAAATAAAAGCCAAGAAAAGGATTAGTACCTTAATTTGGAACCTCTCCGGATTTGAAGAGATGTGGGTATAACTTCTTCATATCCTCCATATCTTCCCAATTAGCTTTCTAAACAAACTAATTTCTCCATAGAACTTTGACTGATGCTACTTCTTTAGTTCTCAACTTGCGAACTTGACGATCTAGAATCTGAACAGGAATCTCCTCATAAGATAAGCTATGCTTGATACCAATATCTTCAGTAGGTAACATCTAACACCTATCTCAAACACCCAACAAGAAAAATGTAAATACAACATGTCAACTTAAAATAAAAGCCAAGAAAAGGATTAGTACCTTAATTTGGAACTTCTCCGGATTCGAAGAGATGTGGGTATCTCTTCTTCATATCCTCCTCATCTTCCCAAGTAGCTTTATCAACAAACTGATTTCTCCACAAAACTTTGACTGATGCTACTTCTTTAGTTCTCAACTTGCGAACTTGGCGATCTAGAATCTAAACAGGAATCTCCTTCTATGATAAGTTATCCTTGATACCAATATCTTTAGTAGGTATGATATGTTAGGGATCTCCCATGCACTTCTTCAACATGGAAATATAAAATACCGGATGGACCGCTGCTAACTCTTGTGGTAGCTTCAACTAATAAGCTACATTACCAATCGTTTTAGATATTCTGTAAGGGCCAATATACCGGGGGATAAATTTCCCCTTCTTACCAAATCTCATAACACCCTTCATGGGTGAAATTTTCAAGTATATCCAATCATCTACTTCAAACTCTAACTCCCTCCTTCTAACATCAATGTAACATTTCTGACGACTCTGCGTTGTTTTCAACCTCTCTTGAATAACTTTAACTTTCTACATAGCTTGATGTACTAAGTCTGGTCCTATCAACCCAGCTTCACCAACCTCAAACCATCCAATAGGAGATCTACACCTTCTTCCATAAAGAGCTTTATAAGGAGCCATCTGGATGCTAGAATGGTAACTATTATTATAAGCAAACTCAATGAGAGGTAGGTGATCATCCCAATTACCTTTGAAATCAATCACATAGGCCTTCAACATATCTTCTAAGGTTTGAATAGTGCGCTCTGCTTAACCATTTGTCTGAGGATGAAAAGTTGTACTCAAGTTCACCTTTGAACCCAGGCCTTTCTGAAAAGATTTCCAGAACTGTGCAGTAAATTGTGCACCTCTATCTGATATGATCGAAACAGGGACTCCATGAAGTCTTACTACCTCTTGAATGTATAACTTGGCATAATTCCTTGATGAATGGGTAGTCTTTACCAGCAAAAAATGGGCTGATTTGGTCATTCGATCCACAATCACCCAAATAGAATTATGTTGCCTGCGAGACCGTGGAAAACCTGTGATGAAATCCATATTAATCATCTCCCACTTCCATTCCAGAAGTTCTATATTCTGAGCCACACCACCGGCTTGGTTCTCTACTTTAACTCGTTGACAATTCAGGCATTTAGCAATGAACTCAGCAATACCTTTCTTCACACTATTCCACCAATATGCTTCTCTGAAGTCACGATACATCTTTGTGGAATACGGATGAATGGAATATTTTGTTCTATGAGCTTCCTCCATGATCCTCTCTTGGAGTTCATCCATATCTCGAGAATTCCTTCATACTTGTCTAATCCCCTCTTTTCGTGATTATTGTAGTTATTAATTGACATCTTTAAACCCCCTATCTGTCATTGATTGTCAAACCCTTAACTTAGTTTGTTTGATTTCGATAATGTCTACTTCTATAACCAACTAAACCATAAGCTTTACTTCCTAATTGAATTCGATACGGTACCTCTCCCTGTGGGTTTGACCCCAACCTTTTGTTGGGTTATATACTATATTACGATCGCCTACACCTAGTATTGGATGAGGTGTAGTTGAGAGTTTATCATATATCAGAATGGCTTGTCAAGAGTATGATTATACTACCACTTTTATGTCAAACTCTTTTATGATATGAGATGTTCTTCTTAAATTCTCGTATTTTCTATTATGTTTTGTTGTATGTATGTGTGTCAAGTGGCTTGTGTAGGTCCTCTCGGGGTCTTACACATCATGTCACGTCTAGGGTGTAGTTTAGATGACAAACTTGATATTCAGAGCATAAGTTTTAAGAAGAGGTCCTAGGATGTCACATGTTTTTCAGGATATGCTATAAAGGTCATTCTTCTAAGAATTGTCAGATGCTTTTCCAAATATGGACCCTCGAGGATCTTTCTTGAGAAGGAATGTGAACAACAAAAATGTGGATCCCGAGGTTCTTCAAGTTCCGATTGATCCTTTGGGTGAGCAAGTGACTCATGTCAAATTTTGAGCCACTTTCCAAGTGTTCGCTCAAGCTATCACAACCCAAGCAAATAGAGAAGTCGTTGCTCCTGTGAACCCAAATGTGGGTATGATGGCGACAAGGATAAAAGACTTCACAAGGATAAATCCTTCGGAGTTCCATGGTTCTAAGACTGATGAAGATCCTCAAGAGTTCATTGATGAGGAGTATAAGATAGTGTGGATTTTGGGATTTTCTACATGGAGAAGGCAGAATTAACCGATTACTAACTCAAAGGTGTGGCTAAAGTTTGGTTCAACCAATGGAAGGAAGAGAGGGTGGTTGATGCGGGTCCTCTTGTTTGGGATAAATTCAAAAGAGTGTTTCTTGATAGTTTCTTTCTCTTATATATTAGAGAAGCAAAGGTACTTGAGTTCATTAATCTCAGGCCGGCATTATTCAATTACGAGAGAGGCCGACTGAGGTGTTCTCAATTTCAGATATTGAGGAATCGGAAGGGGAGAAGCAATTCACTGACCTATTGGGTATAATAACTAAATCCTTGGTATGAATCCATTGGAAGATATTAATACAAAAGGGGATTGAAGAAAAGAAGGCACATATAGAGAGAGACCTTGAGTGGGAGAAGACAAAGAAGGCCTTACAGAGGTCACAACTCGAGGCGACACTGAGAGATGAGGAGTTGTGGGCCCGTGCATCTAGGTATTCTTCTAGTGCACTACTATCTATGATAAACCGAGCATTGGAGTTGACATTGCTATGGAGTCACAATGTCACGACCCAAGGTACACCCTAGACGTGACATGGCGTACAAGACCCCGAAAGGCCCTATACAAACCACTTATCATACATCATACAAGATAATAGAGTTTAAAAGATTTAAAAGATGATGTCAACATATAAAAGTTTTATAGAGAAAAGCGGAAATCTAAACATCATCTCAAAGCCATCTAGTACATAAGAGTTTATCGGGACGCATCCCGTACATCAAGTCCAAAACTGAAAGTAAAGACAAAAGGGAAATCAAGCTCGGTCCTCGGAATATGAGGACTCACCACTAAGTATGATAGCCATGCATAAAAGTCTGAAATCATGCTAAAACGGATATTTTCATGATATGCAAAGACCAAGTCAAACATAAGATAAGAAGGTTAGAAAACATAAAACGAAATCATGATCAATGCAAGTAAAACTGTCTTTGAACACATTCAAGATACTTCTTGAAGTAAACATAGTTCATTATTGTGGGAATTAGCCTTAACCAACATAAAGACCATGTGAGCTATAACATGATCCCCCGTTGTCTTCCATACCGAAAAGAATTGTCCTACTTGCCAATGTAGGACCATGGTTGAGCTAAAGTGGATCCACTAGCTAATGTCTATTTATACAATCATCCTATGGGGGTACATAGGTAAGGGATAAGGAGATTTCTACTAGAAAACTCGACCTCAACACGGAAAGAGCTTCTATCTCAATATCATCTCAGTGTTAATCTTGAATTGTCTCATGAACAATGTAAAGGAACAATTAAGTAACCAATCCAAGATAAAGTCATAATATCATCCATGGAAAGGTGTGATTTAGCAACCACCCCAAGCTAGAGACATCATAGGATAGCTCCTTAGACCATGCGTGAGAAAACCTTTCACCGTCCATGATCCTTTCATAATAGCTTTTAAGGCCCACATTAATTCACTTCATGATAGAGATGCCTTACTAATACTAATGGAGATAGCTTATAAATCGTGGCCTATAATCATTGATATCAATCCCGATACCATAATAATCAAGACCTAATTTAGGAAAATAGCCCGAAAAGCATTGAGGGCAAATCTAGATGTCATTCATGTCATGTGGCCAAGCTTCATAGAACATATACACAATATCATCTATAAGCTTTCTTGAGTCATAAACATACTTTCATGAACATTCTTTCTTTTCAATAATTCATAAGCTTCATCATAGTTTCAAAGTCAATGCATCTTCAAATTCATTTACATCAATTTTATAAAGAGAAGACATTCATATTTTCATAAATTTATCTTTCATAGTTCAAGACCCACATTATATCAACATAGCTTAGAAAACATGGGTTATGCATGGGTTCATTTGAAATCAACTTAAAAACATACAGTTACTTCAATTCATGCATAAAAGTTCATAAATCAATCAAATAAATCAACATTGAAAGGAACACATGCCATGGAAGAAAACCCTAACTCAATTGGAGAATTCTAACTTTGTAAATTGGAGAATTTGGGAACTCCATGGAGGAAAGGGCTCCATGGATGAAAACTAGCATACTTTGATACCAATATCTTGGAAGAAATGGAGGATTATGAGGCCTTATCTTGAAACCCTAACTTTCTTCTTCAACTTCTAGAGAGAGAAATATTTGAGAGGAAGAGCTTGATCATCTTTTAGAAATTTAAGAGAATGATTTGGGTTTGGGTGATTTGGGGGTTTAAAATCATTATATAGGGTTTCTATTAGAGAAAAAAACAACATAGTATTGAGTTAAAACAATTGGAAAAGACCCAATAACCCCTGACTTAAAAACTGCCAGATGCCATCTACTATGGGACTAACGGACCGTCGTTTGGACTACCATCCGTCGACTGGGTCCGTCGTTCATGGTCTTCCTGATAGGATTTCACTAAAATGAGCATAAATTTTTACTTGGGGATTGGATTTTAGCAAACTCGATGGCGTTCGAAAGATGATTCAATTATCTTTAATTTGATAGGTTATGGACCACCTAATTCATTTTGTGCTAAAAGATATGACCGTTTGAAGTTTACCCAAAAGCCATTTCTTTCCAAATAACTGCCGAACCCGTCAATGGTGGGGACCTATGGTATGTGTGTCTACCTATGGACCATCCTACCCCTCCATCGATTTGTTTAGAGACTTTACGTAGGAGCCACGAATGACAGCTCCTACCTACGATCCATAGTTCAATCGACGGGTCGTGGGTCGCGACCGTCGTCCTCAACTTATGATCCTGAAATCTTTCTAAGTCTAGGACTCACCTAGGAAACCTATCTATGGCTCGTGGAATGGATGACAGGCCATCCTGGTGAACCATATCAAAGTACTAAAACTAGACATCTTTAGAAAAATCCAACTCGTGGACCACGCCACCATCGACGGACCATCGTCCCACCTAGTGACCATGGATGGTGTCTTTGGTCTTGACTCTAGGTCTAAGAAAAACTTAAATTTTCTTGCCTTTTTGAATTTGAGGTGTTATATTATCTCCCCCTTGGGAACATTCGTTCTCGAATGGAACTTAAGCTAGCACGAAAAGAGTAGGAGAGAAAGTAACAACCCAATCATCAATGTAACTTCATCAAAATGCACATAACCAAGGAGAAACCTCGACTCCAAGCTAAAACATATTCTAAACATCATAAGGAAGATAGGAACTATACCTAGCAGCCCAACATGAATGCAATCACATAGATGCACATATCCGAGGAGTAAACTTCATTTCCAGGCTAAAGCATACTTTTCAAAACATCTTTTTATAAGACAAACATGCAAGAACATACTCAAATGCACATAATCATGAAGCAATCAATTAAACTAATTCATATTGTTGAAAAAAAAACA
This sequence comes from Solanum lignicaule, assembly GCA_029582545.1. Taxonomy (NCBI): domain Eukaryota; kingdom Viridiplantae; phylum Streptophyta; class Magnoliopsida; order Solanales; family Solanaceae; genus Solanum; species Solanum lignicaule. The sequence continues at coordinate 23,537 of JAJOOF010021306.1, forward strand.
AATTTTCCATGAGTGCATGCATGAGGAAACATGAGGGTGACTAAGACACAAGAATCCTAAAGAGTGAACCATGAGGGCTAAGGCCTCAAGCTAGACTCCAAGATAGAAGGAAAGAGATAGGGATACTAAGAAGTCACATCGCCTCCAAACTTTCACCCACCAAACCATAACAAGGAACTCTTCCAAAACCAACATAGTTCTACTCACTCACCAACCATGAAGCACACTATATCCCCCTTGGGAGCAAATCCCTCTAGTCTTTTTAAATTCATCTCCCTCAATATAACCATAACACCAACGTTTTAACAACCACTAAACCATTGATAAAAGTAAACACTTAAGAAGTTTCCACAAGGATTTCAAGGACTACTCCAAACACAATCTCTATACATGGAGTCTTACTATATCCAAAGAAACACTCAACATCAAGCAATACATAACCACAAGGTAAAATACCTTAATTTACCAATTACCTCATATGTGGAACCCTCTTGATCTTGTTGAGTTTGTAGAGCATATAACCTATCTTGTTTCTCACCACCACTAGGACCAGAGAAAGGATAGGGTTGAGCCCGTAGATGACTATCTCCCTTAATTCTAAAACCTGAAGGACAATTCCTTATCTTGTGGTCCATCTTACCACAACAAAATCAAGCATTGGAACCCGCTAGATACTTGCCCTCGTGCTCCCTTCCACACTTAGAACAAGTAGGCAATGAAGACCCACTACCATTTCCTCATTGTGGCTTAGGGTTAGACACCCTATCTTTGTTGAACGTAGGAGGAGCATTGACCGGAACCACTAGATTGAACTTGCCTACTTTCCCTTCCTTTAGCAGTAAGAACTGGGCAATCTCTCCTCTTATGTCCACTCTTTCCACAACCAAAACACGCGTTTGAACCGGCTAAACACTCTCCCTTGTGTCTTTTCCCACACTCCTACATTCATGCCACATTTTTTCACTACCACCCTTACCTTAAGAACGATTTCCTCCATCGGACTTTGAATGTGAAGACTCACCATGATCCCTTCTTGCCCTCTTTGAATCCCTAGTTTTCTCCTTAAGTTTTTCTTCTTCTATTTGTTGTGCATGTATCATCAACCGGGAAACATCCATCTCCTTAACAAGAATGGCGATTAGGCATTCTTTGACCACTAAGTCGGAAGCACCCGACACAAACTTACTCATCCTTGACCTTGGATCGGCAACCATAGTTGGAGCATATTTAGACAATTGCGTGAATTTCAAAGCATATTCCTTCATACTCATATCCCCTTGATGAAGGTTAATGAACTCAAGTACCTTTGCCTCTCTCATCTCAATGGGAAATAATCTATCAAGAAAAGCAACCTTAAATTTCTCCCAATTAAGAGGACCCTCATATACCGCCCTCTCTTCTTTTCATTGGTTGAACCAAACTTGAGCAACACCCTTAAGTTGATAAGCGGCCAATCCCGCCTCTTTCATCGGCGTCACTCCCATGATCATCAACACCTTATACACCTTATCAATGAAATCTTGAGGATCTTACTCACCGTTAGACCCATGAAATTCTGGAGGATTCATTCTAATAAAGTCCCTCAGTCTAATTGTCGTACCCTACCCCCCCGGGTTCACGGAAGCCACAACCTCTCTATTTGCTCGAGCCATTATAGTTTGGACCAATGCATGAAATGCGGCTCGAAACTTATCATTAGTCACTTGCTCGGCCAAAGGGTTGACCGGCACTTAAGGAACCTCTTGTCTCACATTTTCACGAATATTCCTATTCCTTCTCACAGGATTCCATCGCGGAAGCATACTTTGAAAAGCATAAATAGGGGTTAGGAGAGAGACACCTAGAGTTACACTCTATCGCATGAGTTTAGAGTAATGAAAAAAAGTGGAGTTTCCTAAACATCTTATAGCCTCTTATTCATAAATGTGACGCGCTTCACACTCATTAACAAGACTCTACTCAACATGGCTTATGAGACATCCTAGGAACTTTCTAAACCTTGTGCTCTAAATACCAAGTTTGTCACGATTCAAGGTACACCCTAGACGTGACATGGCGTACAAGACCCCGAAAGGCCCCATACAAGTTACTTAGCATACATCATACAAGATAATAAAGTTCAAAAGATTTAAAAGATAGTTTCAACATATAAAAGTTTTATAGAGAAAAGCGAAAATCTAAACATCATCTCAAAGACATCTAGTACATAAGAGTTTATCGAGACAGAGCCTGTACATCAAGTCCCAAAACTGAAAGTAAAGACAAAAGGGAAATCAAGCTCGGTCCTCGGAATATGAAGACTCACCACAACTTGGAATCTCTTTAACAATTTCTAGCAACGAAACTGAGAACCCTGAACGTCAGACCCTACATTTGGGAAATATAGGCAAGAATATGTGTTAGTAAAAATATTCTCTAAGTATGATAGCCATGCATAAAAGTATGAAATCATTCTAAAACTAACATTTTCATGATATGCAAAGACCAAGTCAAACATAAGATAAGAAGGTTAGAAAACATAAAATGAAATCATAATCAATGCAAGTAAAACCGTCTTTGAACACATGTGAGATACTTCTTGAAGTAACCTCAGTTCATTATTGTGGGAATTAGACTTAATCGACATAAAGACCATGTGAGTTATAACATGATCCCCCGGTGTCTCCCACACAGAAAAGGGTTGTCCTACTTGCCAAGGTAGGACCATCGTTGAGCTAAAGTGGATCCACTATGGGGAAACATAGGTAAGGGATAAAGAGATTGATACTAGAAAATCTAACCTCAACACGAAAAGAGCTTCCATCTCGATATCCTCTTGATGCTAAGCATAAATCCCACGGAGTAGTTATTAATATTGAATTGTCTCATGATCCATGGAAAGGCACAATTAAGTAACCAATCCAAGCTAAAGTCATATTATCATCCATGGAAAGGTGCGATTAAGCAAACAACCCAAGCTAGAGATATCATAGGATAGCTCCTTAGACCATGCGTGAGAATACCTTTCACCGTCCATAATCCTTTCATAATAGATTTTAAGGCCCATATTCATTCATTTTATGCTAGAGATGCCTACTAATACTAATGGAAATAGTTTTGAAATCGTGGCCTATAATCATTGATGGCATATCTGGATACCATACTAATCAAGACCTAATTTAGGAAAATAGCCCGAAAAGCATTGACGGCAAATCTAGATGTCCTTCATGTTATGTTGCCAAGCTTCATAGAACATATATACAATCTCATATATAAGCTTTCTTGAGTCAGAAACATACTTTCATGAACATGCTTTCTTTTCAATGATTCATAAGCTTCATCATAGTTTAAACATCGCCTGGCGTATACTGTTTGGAATCTCGCTCCAAGAGTGATAAGCATGTGTATAGAGTCTTCTAACACAGTCTTTTAAAGCCCGGGCAGCATCCTTTGCAGGATGCCACCTGCAAAACACATAATAAATATGTTAGTTCATGAATAATATATTAAATTATAAGAAATAAATAAAATAAACTAACAAATAGATAACAAAACAAACTTACGATGATCCATTCGGCTCAATCATGACTCTCCCAAGTTTGTCCTTCTGGCCAGGAGCTAGAGCAGGCATCGTATCATCTGGTGTAGCACTAGGTGTAGCTGTAGACGAGGGTGATACATCAGGATGCACAAAATACTGAGTCGATGCAGGCGTACTGGCCATAGCATCTGACTGCTCGCTATTAGAATCTCCAATCCTCATGGAAGATAACTGAGGAGATGTACCTGTGGGAGATGGAGTACCTGCCGATAAGGGTCGTGCTCGATGAATAGCCTGTAGAGGTAGGTTTTTGTAGCGTTGTGAAGGCGATGCTTGTGAAGTAGAGGAAGCATCGACTGGTCGACGGTAATTAGAATAATATTGCTGAGAATCCACCGTACCAAATGGAACAACAAAATAAATTAGTATCATGGTTGATGCGCTCTGGCACAGAAGAAATAGATCCTGCAATATCCTCAAGATCTATGGGTCTCCTAGACTTCTTCTTCTTCTTAGCCTGTTTAGTCTGGCTAACTCCAAGATGTTCGCGATATATATCACCGTCATCGCCTGATGACATCTGTATGCAAATTTACATGTATAATATATATACAAATTATAAATTAAATAAAATTAGCAAAATACACTTACATATATATACTAGCTAGCTTTCATTCTACACTATTCCTCTTTGCTTGTTTCAATTCTATCATTCTCCCATTCTTCCTCCTCAGTTGTTTCATTTTCATTATTGTCTCATTCTTCGTCATCAAATGGTTCATTTTCCTCATTCTCACATATTTCTTCCTCAACATTCAGTATCTCATCATTAGATACTTCTTCTAATATGTGTTGAGGATGTTGTAGTGTGGTTTCCAATTCAACATCAACTTGTTGTTGAACAATTGCAACATCATTTTGATATGCCACATCTAAGACATTGCCAATTTCAATTCTTCCACAGGCTTACTTTTTATAACAACCCACCAATCAGCTTTGTCTCTACGCAATGGATATGAAGCGTAATACACTTGTTTAGCATTTTGTGCCATGATAAAAGGATCAAAACTTATGTATTTCCTGGTGTGCTTAACTTCAATTATATCATGTTGATGGTCCACCTTTGTGCCTATATGTGATGGGTCAAACCACTCACACCGAAACAATACAATCTTCTTCTTAGGCCAACCTGAATACCTCACTTCAATAATCTCATGAATGACACCATAATATTCAATAGTTTGGTCAGTACCATCAACATCACCTTGTATGTAGACACCGCTATTATTTATTTTCTTATTCCAAGAAACTTCTTCAGTTTGAAACTTAAAACCATTGACACAATACTTATTCATTGTCAGTACTTGAGATTCAGGTCCAAGTGCTACTTCTTTCACTAATTGCAAATGTTGGACACTTGAGTATTCATCGTAAACCTATGTGATTGTTATTTCAAGTAATATAATTTAGTATAACATGAATATATTATATATTAAATACTTAGTGATTGCACACTTACATGTCCACAAAACTTACAATTTTCTAATTCACTATCAGTCTTGTAAAACAACATGCACCCATTAACATAACAATGAATTCTATCATACGTCAATCCTAACTTGGAAACCAAACGCTTTGCCTGATAGAAGTTCTTAGGTATGTTAAACTCCGGATTAACTAGTTCACCCAAAAGATCAACCATTGAGTCCATAGCCGCATTAGGAATATTCCAATCTGATTTAATATTCATTAATCTAATCGCAACTGACAAGGCAGAATGCGGACTCCTTCACATAGTGAACGATTAGACTCTTCTAATTGATCATAGAAGCGTCTTGCTTCTTCATTAGGAGCATCATCACAATATTATTCCGGTTCCATCCCATCTTGAACCCTGAAAGCATCATTGATCATTTCATGAACCCTATCATGTTCAACCCTAATTTGACCATGTGGTGCAATCATATTATATTCATCCACAGACATCGAATTATAAAACATACCATTCAATCCATCTATTTCTCCATGATCAATACATACAAAATATCTAGGTTTAAATCCATTACGGTAGAAATGAACCATAATTGTATTTGGTTTATAAACTTTTAAGCACTTACATGCACTACAAGGACACCTAACCAATCCATTATTCTTGAAAATGTCAAGTCTCATTCTATGTTCAATAAAATCTCTAACACCGTTAATAAACTCAGGTTTCAAACCAGCACCAGTTTCATAATGCATATTATACATCCACAGACGATGATCCATCTACAAAAATATAGATATTCAATTAGTTTTGACTTAATTCCAACAACTAAATCCACCAACTAAACCACATTATTTATTTTAACTTATTTAAACAACTTAACAACTTTTTAACTTTAACTAGTTTAGTATTGACTTAATTCCAACAACTAAATCCACCAACTAAATCACATTATTTATTTGAACTTATTTAAACAACTTAACAACTTTTTAACTTGACCTAGTTTAGTTTTGACTTAATTCCAACAACTAAATCCATCAACAAAACCACATTATTTAATTTAACTTATTTAAACAACTTAACAACTTGACCTAGTTTAGTTTTGACTTAATTCCAATAACTAAATCCACCAACTAAACCACATTATTTATTTTAACTTATTTAAACAACTTAACAACTTTTTAACTTT
>JAJOOF010021307.1:0-32874 GCA_029582545.1 Solanum lignicaule
AGGTCAAACTTTTTGGCTAATAAAGTAGTAGGTAATTAATGGTGTTAAATTGTCCAATAATATAAATTTTAAAGGTACAACCATAAAAGAAGAATGTACAACACTATGAAACACATATCATCCAACACTTGTCATGTGCTAAGTAGTAGATATTCCCACTTATTATATATAGTAATATATGATTTTCCCAATATTTTTTGGATCAAAAATATTTTGGGCTTAATGGATAAAGGGCTATAGTACCTTATAGATCTATAGGCCCAAATTAAAATTGGATAAATGAATAAATAAAATAGACTACAAATGAGGGCCCAAATTTTTAATTAATTGCAGTTTGCTCTTCTCCATTTCTTTCTCCGGCGAAACCTGATGTAAGTTTTTTCTTTGATTTTCCTTTTCTCACAATGAACTTTTAGTGAAAATTGCAAATTGGGTTTTATAGTTTTGTGTATATTTGATGATATATGTAGGAAAAATCAGTTCTTGATTGTTCAAATAGTTGGATTTCAATGGTACCCCAGAAGTGTGTTTGTTTAGCTGATACAATGCACTTTTAATGGTAAAATAATGGAAATTTAAACTTGGGTTTTTGTTGTTCTGTGTCTATTTCTTGATAGATGTAGGAAAAATTGATTCTTGATTGTTCATAAGTTGGATTTGAAGTGTATTTGTTCAGTTGAGTTTGTGGTTATGTTGTGTATGTAACCTGTTTGATGAAATGTCTATGAAAGAATTTGGGTTTATTCCATTGTTACAGTCTTACAATCAGTGAATACATTAACTATAGGTCAGTTACTACTTATTATGTTACTCAGACATTAGTTTTTGGATTCTATGTTTTTTTTTTGTTTTTTTATATATAAGTGGCTAAGGAGTACGAACGCACACATGAACACTTTTTTTTTTGCATTGATCCCCTACCTTGTTAATAAAACTTCAAAATATACTTGAGAGGAGGACTACGCCATATCTCCCTAGTTACACAATGCACATCAAAAGATATTTCCGGACTTCAATTGAACAGTTCCTTAGAGAGAACACTACTGATTAAAGACACTCTAATTAGCTATGTTCTCAGCAAAAAGTGGGAGTGGATATCTTAGCCTAAGTCCTTAAGGAACATCATAAGTAAATAAAAGGTACTAATTTTACATTGGATATGTAGTACATTCAGTATGAAGTTACTACCAAGGTACGCCCAAAAAAACTACTATGCTGTACAAAAGATAAAGATCGTTGATGTTTTGTGTATCTTTATACTTCTGCTGCGTGCAGCTCCCTCTTCCTTTACCATTGTTGTGCTTCATTTACTTCTTTTATGTCTGATTCTGAAGTTGGCAAGCTGAGCTTTGTCCATTCTAATTGGTCCTCTAGCTTCATGTGGAAGTTCCGGCAATGAGATGAACATATTAGCTATCAAGTTATCTGGAGATTTATTGCCAAATTTAGCCAAAGCATCAGCTACAGTGTTTGCTTCCCTGAAACAGTGTTGGACTTTGATATGCCTTTTCTCTATGATTCTCTTCATATGCTCACCTCGTGTTCAAGATCCCAAGGAACAATATAGTCTCCTTCCAACCATTTTACCACCATCATGGGGTCCACCTCCAAAATACTATCGCTGGTGTCATTGAAATCTATCCAGTTGAGACAAACGAGGCAGCCTTGATTTCTGCATTGTTATTGGAGCAGAACGATATAGATTTGACAAATGCCATGATGATATCCCCTTTGTAGTCTCTTGCAATGCCTCCTATTCCAGCTTTGTTTTCTTGTATAGCACTGATGCCATCTGTTTTAACCTTAATAATATTTTCAGGAGGCTTATTCCATGTAATTGGTTTACTGGACAGCTTGGCCTTATATGACTCCATAGCTTTACAAATGCTACTCCAATTGTAGTTTGTGTCCATCTTATTGCCTTTGTTGTTCATGAATCTTATGAGATGTTGAGATACTTCATAACATATCTTGCCCACTAAATATCTTTTTTGGTCGTACTTTATTGAGCTCCATGCGTTCCAAATTTCCCAACAAATATAGATAGGGATGCTTTGGCAAACCACTCTCATCATAGAGTTCTTAGAGTTGCAGTGCCACCAAGATGAAATCATGACCTGAATACTCTAATTTTGCATGTTAATGCCCATAGAATCCCCAAAGTATTTCCAGACTCTAGTAGCCATCTCCCCATGAATGAAGACATTTAGAATATTCTCCTCGACAGGTTGTGTGCAACATTTGCACATATGGTCAACATTCGTGGCATATTTCTTTATTCTGTCAAACATTGGCAGTTTTCTTTTAATGGCTCTTCAGGTAATGAACACTATTTTGGAAGGAAGATCCTTACTCCATATGCACTTCCAGATAAAATTTTCAGGTCTAGTGCTTCTGAGGTTTTGAAAAGCACTTGCGCAAGAGAATTTCCTGGTGAGCACTTGTCCAAATAGCCTGATCTTTCCAGTTCCTGGGACCAATATTCACGCTTTGGATGATTTGGCAAATGTTGTTAGGCAGTAATCTAGATATATAATCCATATCCCAGTGATCTCCATCTAGACAATCGGCAACAGTGAGGTTTCCTGGACTGCTGTCTGTATGATGATAAAGGACTAGTGAACCTATGCCACTCCAATTGTCCCACCAAAAGGAAATTTGACCGTCATTAATCTTCCTCAACATGAAAGGCTCTACCTCAGCTTTAATTCTCAAGAGATCTTTCCAAATAGAGGAATGATATCTTTGAATCTTCCTAGCCACCACATGGCCTCTTTGACAATATTTGTGCATCATGAATTGAGACCATAAATTGTTCTCAGTTCTCAGTCTCCACCATCTCTTTGCAGCAAAAGCTTTACATATGTCTTCAAGTCTTTTAAATCCTGTCCCACCCTCTTTAAGGGGATAACACATATTAGCCCAAGAACTCCAGTGATACCTCTTTTTGTTATCTGTTTGTCCCCAGAAAAAGTTAGCAAAGTACCCTTTAGTTTGTTTGATAATGTCCTTAGGAGGGGACATAGCAGCCAAAATATGAAGTGTTTGTGACTGAAGTACATGTTTTATAATGCTGGACCTTCCTCTTGAAGAAAGAATATTCCCATGCCATCCTTGAACCTTGTTCATGATTGTTTTAGGCTTTTAGCAATATCACTAAAGTGTGAAATCCTCTTTCTTCCTGGAAAATAGGGCATCCAAGATATTTCATAGGAAACAGTTGATGGTTGTAACCAGTGATTCTGTTAATCATCCTTCTTGTACTATCAGGTGAGTGAGTGGCAGTCAGGAAAACACTTTTGTCAATATTGATCATTTGTCCAGACTCCCTCCCATACTGTCTCAAAGTCTTCATGATCATCATGAGAGTGGAAGAGAACATGACTATGTCAGCAGTATAGCACAAGTGATTGATCAAAGGGCTCTTCTGGTGCATAGAGTAACCAATGCATCCTTTGTTTATCATGGAGTTGATTAAGGGCCCTGGATAAAGTTTCAGCAGCCAAGACAAACAAACCAGGAGATAAGAGGGTCTCCTTGTTTGAGACCCCTGGTAGAATGGAAAAAACCATGCCTTATACCATTGATCATGACAGAGTACCACACTTCAGATATCAGTCTGTGAATTAGATCAATGAATATCTTAGAGAACCCCATTTTTCTAATAACAGGCAAGTTCGTGTGTAAAATTTTGTGAGTTTGGCTCCGCTGAAAAAATCAACAATCATATTACTCACATCATCCTTTATAATATCCCAAGTAGCTTGGTAGAACCTGCCATTGTAACCATCAGGACCAGGGGCACTATCAGGGTTCAGAGATGTTATATCCCAGTAGATTTCCTCTGAGTTTGGAATGCCAGTAAGCAGATCATTCTCTTCATCAGTAATAATACTGTCTATGTTATCCAGGATCTTAAATTCCGGTTGCTGATCGGTTTGTGAAAATAGACTGTTGAAGTGTCTAGTGGCTGCTTCTGCAATCCTTAAATCACCTTGAATCCAGTTGTCCTGCTCATCTTTAATTCTATAGAGATGAACTCTCTTCCTTTTATGTCTAATAACACTATGAAAGTATTTAGTGTTACTATCTTCATCTTCCTGCCATTTAATTATTGACTTCTGTTTTAGAATGGAGGATTCTTTTTTTAACCAGTGAATCTGCTCAGCATATTTGGCATGAAGATAACCTCTATTTTGATCACTATTGTGAGAGGCATAAACTAATTCTGCCTTCTCCACCTGTTCTTCTGGCTCTTTTACTTTCTCAAAACATTGCCAATAGATGTTTTAGACCATAGGCTAAGGCAATTGCTCAGTCTCTTCAACTTATGTTATAGAATCCACATAGAATTACCCTTAATCTCGTTTTGCCATGACTCTTTTACGGTATCAATAAAATAATTTTGATCAATCCAAAAGTTTAGGAATTTGAAATACTTAACTTTTGGAGGATCGATAGTACCACAAGTCATTAACAACATTCTATGATCAGTCATTAACAACATTCTATGTTCTTGGAAGATGTCTGACCTTAACCATTTGGAAGCTCCGAGACCATTTATCAAAATACATAACCCTGACTAGTTTTATTAGTATTCTCTTACTGATCCTTCTACCATTAGTCCAGGTGAAAATGTCCCCCGAATAGCCAGCATCGGTCATGTTGCAATCTTCCATACACTTTATAAAGTCCAGACTCTTACTAAGCCTGTGCCTTTTACAAATATATACACATGTGTATGCCTGGCACATATATGTCGCACCAGATATGCGCAAAGATTACATGAGAGGAAACTTATCTTTTTATTTGCAGCTGCAAGCTATAAGAACTGAATCTAAAAAGCTCAGCCGATCCAACTGCATCTCCTTCCCTTTCCTAATTTATGTGTCTCCAACCACATTGTGAAGATAATGTGTATCAGATATTGGTAATGGTCTAAGCTTGTTCTACTCATGCAACTTATAAGTTCGATTAATGTGAGAAATCCATGTTTTTTTCTATCCATGTAAAATATCCATAATTGATGCCTATGTAATAAGCACATAGATTGGAAATAGAGGTACTATAAATTTCTTCTATGTTGTATTGCAATGGCCAAGGCATACTGGCAAGTTGTGCAAAACTGGATAAAATGATTTTTGTGTTGTCCTTGAAGATACACCCTGAGTAGCTTAGAATTGTACATAATTCTAAGGTTCTCATATGCAAGTATTATACAATAAAGAAAAATGTCCTATTATGCAGTAAAATTATCTGATTATGCAGTAAAAGTAATCTGATTATACTTATCTAATGATTTATGTATTTTCATTTTACATGGACCATTGTTTCTATTGATACAAGAACACTGAAATAAAGGGAAAAAACAACTAAATACTTAATATGCTAGGCTTGTCAATGCATGGGCGTCATCTTTCTAGTGTATATATAAAGTGACCATAGGTAGACAACTTTTACGTCCAATTGTGCTTTGTTAAGCTTACAGTGACAATGTTCTCTGTTATTGCTTGTATAAACTATTGGGAAACTATTAGCTGCACCCAAGTGTGCGATCTAGCAAATCTCAATAGTGGAAAAATGCTAGGAGATTTCTACATGTACTTGTACCTGTGCAGATGGAAGTTCATATTTTTCTCTCGATTGTGCTCTTAGAGAATTTTATTTCACTTTTCATTCCTTTCTAATGTTTTCACAGGGAACATTGACTTGCATTAACAGACTAAAATAATTATTATGCCTCTTTGCTTTGTAGACGAACTGAGATTGTCTAGAGGTATTGAGGGGGATTTCGTTTAGCTGAAGAAATGGTGGGCTGGGAACGTCATCTTCAGTGCATACTTCGTCAGGCTGGGAAGAGATATCAACAAAATCTAACTGTTCCTTTCAATTCATTGTTTCACTCAAAGGCAACTCCAGTACTCGGTAAATCTTAGTTTTTCTGTGTGGAGTATGATAAAACTGATGTTAGGAGTGTCTCATGATCAATGTAAATAGACGATGCAACAAGAGTAAAAGCAAATCGATTATGGGGTTCAAAGATCTGCTTTTAGTTGCCTTCAAGTCCTTTTCATTTCTGATGTCTCAAGTTATACATCAACTTATTTGATAGTTGAACATAATGCATTTTCTAGGTGAGGTGCCTTATTTACCAAGGCTGCAGAATACACTTTCCCCTTGCATCTCAAGGCCATTGTACCAATATCTACAACATCTGGTAATACTTAAAATGTCCTTTACTTGATCTATTGTCCCCATTTATGGTGTGCTGAGTTGATATTCTGTGATTGTGTTTTTCTTGTTTCAGTGGGATAAACATTTTATGTGGTAGAGCTTCACGGTAACAAAAAATTCATTAGTTGGAGATCTTATCTTATGTTCATAGTTGTTAGGGTGTTAGACTAAAGCATGCGTCATTCAAGCAGCTAACTCCTGCATTGAGATATTTACAAAACGATCTTAATATGAGTACCTTAATGTACACATAGTTACTACCTATCAAGAAAGTTTTATGCACATACACTAATAGTTATATCTATAATCCATTAACACAATATGTTTTCTTAAAAATGCTTTCTTATTTTGACATCTACTTCTCCAGTACAGATATGCCTATTCAATTACTTATAATGACTTACAACTTGCAAGCTACAAAAGGCACTTATGCTTCTTTTTTCTTTATTTTTTTGATAACTGTGGTGTCGGGGCTTATGTTCTTTAGCTATCAAATGGTTCACCTGCAAAACTAGAATTTAATTGGTTCAAACAGTTCCATTGTTTTTAAATGTTTATTTTACTTTTGATAGGGTTTGTCTAGTTCAAGGGCATTACTTGCAGACGATGCAACACCAATTTCTTCTCCATTAACACCAATGTTACCATCAAGTACGGGAAGTACAGAAGCAGAGAAAGCAATTTCTAAACCTTCAAAAGTTCAAGCTATTTTGAAGGGTATAAAACAGGTATGAGATGCCACAGCCTTCTGGTTTTATGAGAATTATATGTTTTATTGCTTCTTTCTAGGTGGAGTTTTTAGATCTTTCTTCTTCACCTTACATAGCATCCACCTGCTGCTACCTTTAACCTAGCATTACCTGCTTAGGAAAGTCTCCCGAACTCTCTCCTTACAGGGCAGCCATCCACACATTTTTTCTACCAGATTCTCTCTGTCGGCCAAGGGAGTTGGCCTTATTTACAGGAAATAGTTCTCCACGATTAAGATTGGGTGAGTTGCTTTTATTTTTTGATATCTTTGGTGTTGGGGACAGTTTACATGCACCTCATTTAATCCATCCTTTACCTGTTACCTCTCACCAACGTAGTTATTGGGTAACTCTACTCACCAAGGTTTAAGACAGATCTGAAGAATTCACCAGTGTACACAGTTTGCACTTTACTGGGATTCGCTTGGTTCTCTTTGACCACTAGGCCAACCCCTCAGAGATTGAAACATTTATTTTTTTCGGAATTCTCTTTTTATCATCTTCGTTCGATTTTCTGGACAAATTTTGTTACCAATCTATTGTAATCCTTTGTATCAGCAAATCTCTCTCCTGTTAAAAAGGACTTGTTTCAACTTTTATATCAAATCAACTACATTTGAGTCTAGAAATAGTTGTGGTTGCCTATATGAATCATCTATTCTCAAAGAATTGATCATAGTTAAACTACAGATAAACTTTTTCTTGGCGACTATTAACTTACTACAACCCTCCTTTAATTGAGCTTGGAGTTAGCTATGCTTTGTGGAGTTTGAGTGGTTTATCATTTCAAGCAGTTTGTTGGGGCTTTCTACATTTATAACTTGTCTGTATTTTTACAAGTAATGACATCTCCCCTTTACCTGGTCTGTAATCTTGTCTGATTTTCAGATAAATTTACCAAACTTGGAAGTGCATGTGGTAGTTATAAAATTCTGCTGTTTGTTGGATTGGGGTCACTAACAATCTTTATTGATGTTACTCCCACCAGCAGCAACTGCTAATAATCCTAGACCTACTATTCTTTTATATTTTAACGTGTTGTCCTTTTCAGAGCCCAAAGAAGGTGAACTTGGTTGCTGCATTAGTTCGTGGTATGCGTGTTGAAGATGCATTGTTACAGTTGCAAGTGACGGTAAAGCGAGCTGCCAAAACTGTCTATCAGGTAAGGCCACTGCACATCTGATATTAAAAGTAATTGCTTCTATGACAAATATATTGCCTACGTTCCGTCAAAACAGGAGGCCACATCTATCCACAAGAAAGCACACCAAGCTGTATACTAACCTTGACAAGTGTTCTTTCCCAAACACCAAAGAGCAAGCCCCCAAGTTGTACTACTATTGTCTAACATGAGAAGTATAAAGAAGTTGATTACTCATAGTTCAAGTGTGATATAACGGGAACATTTCTCGTGTAGGTTATACACTCTGCTCGGGCAAATGCAGTGCATAACTATGGATTTGATCCGGATCGTCTTCTTATTGGTAAAATGACATACAATAACTTTACGTGTTTTCATCTCATTTCTACCCTTGGAGTACTTCATCCTTATTCATGTTTGATGCAGCTGAGGCATTTCTTGGGAAGGGACTCTTTAAGAAAAGGTTGTCCTACCATGCTAAAGGAAAGTGTGGAATGATGGTGAGGCCAGAATGTAGACTGACAGTGGTTCTTAGGGAGATAACACCGGCGGAGGAGGCTGAGATTGCTAAGTTGAGAGTACACAACTTCAAAAAGCTAACTAAACGTGAAAGACGTCTTGTCCCTCATAAGCTCATCGAAACTACTCCAATATGGAACCGCAAGAGCAAAGCTAGAAGTAGTGGCACAGGTACTGTTGCTGAATGAACCACGACCCCGTTGTAGTTCTTTTTTTGTTTTTAGAAACCAATGCAAATTACATAAAGATCAGTGGTTGATGAAAATCCATTGCATCTCATCACATTTCCTTTTTTTAAGAGCTGTAACTTAAGTTAATCCCTGGTTTCTGTTTTCTTCTTGCAAGGCAACACTCTCTCCTTTATATAGTGTTGTTCAAGTACCTGATTTTTTTCTCGATTTAACTATCTGGTACCTGTAAATTCATTGGCCCGATAAATTTTGATTCGTCTTGGATAAGCATACGCTAAGGGTTGAAAGGGTGTATGATAAAATTGTCTCTATGTGATAGGTAATGGGTTCAATGATGCTAGCATTAGGGTAGATGGGTAGATTCTTAGCATCACACTGGACCTTGTGTAAATGCGAGATGCTTGGTGTATCAGATTGCCTTAGGCCACATGTTAACCGCTAAAGGGTAAACACCCTTCCTACCGAAAGGGAGCATTCCATTCCCCCTCTTTCTAATAGTTATAAACGTGTGATGTGTTATCTTTTTTCATGAATCAAAGATCAAATTTTGCTAATACAAACAAATATTTTGCCATTATGATAATTTTCTTGGGACCAGAAATGAATGAAGTATACAAAAAGTTTTCATAATTTGTAATAACTATCCATAGTCCATGTGCCATGAGAGTGTCAATACTGTTACAAGCACAGGTATCGAGTAAATCTAGCTCAATACTTAAAGCAGTTGAAAAGAAATCACATAGCATATGAGAAACTACAACTCTTGGGTTATAACTTGCAATATATAAAGGAATCAACTTTTTTGTTGTTTTTCTTTCTTTTCATTATCAATCACGCACTCAACAAATGCAGATGGAAAAATTCTTTACATTACACATGAAAAGAAAAAACTAGCTTTGCAATCAAGAGAAGTTATTGAACAATATGATTTCGAATAACAAAAACTAATACAAGCAGTTAACATGCCTTGGCTTTTTAAACATCAAGATCTCTGTGTCTGATGATCTCGACGCCTAAGTAGTCAACAGGTCCTTGAACAGCCACATGAGGTTTTCCAACTTGAACACGAACAACAGATACCTGCGGATACATGTTGAGGGTTGTAGATGCTATGAGCTCCACTACATTCTCTAGAAGTTTACTAGGTGGACCTTCTACAGTCTCTTTCACTATTCTGCCAATTCTCAGATGAAAATGATATCAAATCAATGTCACATCGAGATAATTATAAGGATCAACAGAGAAAATTGCTCAGCAGATTAACATCAGGCCAGTTGATTGAACAATTTCCCAAAGCCAATGTATGACTAAATCTTCTTACGGGTTTATTTCAACAAAAGAACTTCTTATCTTCCATCATAACCTTCAGGAAGAAGAAAATGAAGCACGATTGCAACGACTACTCACCTGTATATGTCAGTGTAACTTAGAGTATCCGATAAGCAGTCAGATTTACAAGCTGGTTGAAGATCCATCCACCAAGAGCTTCTGTCTTCTGGATTCACCCCGTGATATCCATGGAACTTTAAACCCCTCAACACGAGCTTATCTCCTTTTGGTATATCCATGGGACCTGTCATTGATCCTCTTAAAGAGCAGCCCATTTCAATCAATTCACCAACAACAATTCACAAGCCAATATGCATTTCTCTCATGCCTTTCTTCGTTCATGGTTCGATATCCTAGTGTCCTAGGCATAGAGGAACCACACCAGTTGTAAAGATATGACACTTTGGCTTAACTCAACCCAAAAGCTAGTTTACAGGGAAAGATTTCCCAAGTCCATAAAAGGAGACCACCAGTCCATTCCCGAACCAATGTAGGACTTTTATCTACTCTAACACCAATCCATCTTGAAATTGGAGGTTAAACTCTACTAATGACGATACTATAGGAGAGGTCAACAAACCTAGTGTATAGAGAGGCTGAGGAGGGTAGAGTATACGTATACCTTACCTCTACCATTGAGAAGGTAGATAGGTTGTTTCCAAAAGACCCTCGACTAAGCAAACAGTGAAAAAGATGCAATAGCAACAAATAGAAACAACAACAAGATACTGAAACAACAAGCAATGATATAAATAAAAAAATAAGGGAAAAAAAGGAATAGGACTAAAACTCTAGGAAAGAGAACGAAAAACGCTTGACTACTAACTAACCTTCTATTCTATCATGATCTTTACACATAATTTGGTCTAACATGATTTTTTTTTGGGGGGGGTTTTGCAACGATTTACATTTTATTAGACATTTAACTAGCATTGCAGGATGCAATATGACAACAAAGTTAGAGTTTTTGCAGTTTTGCGGTATATTCGCCATATGCTGGCCCTGGGTTCAAGCCATGGAATTAACCATTGATGTTTGGATGCAACACTTCCCCGCACACTACATGAACGCGGAATATTTTGTGCACTAGACTAGCCAGTAGTAAGTCATATAAATTGGGACATAATTTTACATAAATTCTCGAACTTTTTTTCCCCTTTTATGAATTTGAACCAGAGATATATTTCAATTTCAAACTAATTAAACACAAAAAGACAATGCCTTTACATTGTTAGTATATATTAAGAAGCAATTGAAGCCCATTTCACTAATCCAAATTGTTTGCACAATCAAAGATGTCCACAAAAAAAGAAGTGAATGAGTATCAAATTTTGCAGAATATAAGAAATGCTGAAAACAAAGAGAAAAACTTTTTAAAGTACTTGCTGGTGCTGGCTGATGCCATGAAAGTTGTTAAGTCAAGAAAATTGCTAAACAGAAAAAGCCTCTTGGTGGCTGGGGATTGGGGGTGGTCACAATGAAAATAGTGTAAAATAACAGGAATCACCGAGTTGTAAATTATTAGTTTCATTTTCAAACTATTGATGGACTTGAAAATACACTTTTACTTGATTAGCTAAATTTACATATACCCTAATCTGCCACACCACAAAATTTGGGGTAAAGCGGAATCAATCAATTATATTCCAAAAAATTCATGAACTAATATACATAAAAAACTGAGATAATCCTGAATTTCTTTTTTTTTTGTGACCACAAAACTCCAAAAAATTTATGTTATGCCCGTAAAGTCAATGAGTATCATTCACTAAGTCATTTCAAGTTGACCCATAAAACTTGGGGCCAAACGGAATCGGACGGTTGTATCTGCAAAATTTATGGACTAATATTAACACATGAAAAACTAATAATCCCAAATTGCAGATTTGTGACTTCAAAAGTCCAAAAAATGACGTCGATCCTATAGAAATAATGAGTATCATTCACTAGGTCGATCGTATGGACCTATTCTTCTTTTATTTGCTACATTAACTAGTTAACAACATACTATTTATACACATTTTATTCTTATTTTGTGAAAACATAAAGAATATTTTCGATAAATCTTTAATTTAATTAAAACATTTCAAAGCAATATACCAAAAAGAATATAGTAATGAAGATGTCCTAATGAAAAAAAAAACTAAAACATAATTATAATTTATACCTATATGAAAGCAAATGAAATCATAGTGTTGTCCACTTGTTACTAATTGGGGTCTACGTGTTAAATGTTATTGTTAATGAAATTAGAGACAAAATGTGGGATCACTTTCATATAGTATTGCTTTAATTAATTAATACTATGAACTTAGACCAAAACCAAACAAAAGAAATAAAGTGGAGCTTGGACTCTTCCTAGCTAGTGCCCAATGATGAGGAAGATCTTTTAGCTTAATGGACCTTTTCATTAAGCTTATCTTTTAGACTTTTTTCTAAAATATATCATGTTATTTCGAAAAGCAATCTACAATATCTTATGACACTGATTTTGGAGCTAATTTGTACCTAATTTAATTATCTTTTGTATGTATTCAGTGTTTTTTTTTTAATCAGTATAAATATTGAGTAAAGATGACCTATTAATGTTTAGACAAATAGAATATTGAAATTTGAATGGTGACCTAAAGAGATTATTGATAGAGAGCGTACTTAACCATTACCAAAAGTGACATAGACACAAGGCCAAGAAAGGATTGATAGAGCGTACCTATCAATTAACAACACTTGACTGAGACCTTGTAATTGCATCATGATTTGAATTCAAAACAACCCTAATATATATAAACAACAACGTACCAGCCTAATTTCATGAGTGTATACACAAGACCTTACACCTACCTTTAAAATTAATAGAGGTTGTTTCCGATAGATCATCCACGGCTCAAGGAATTGCCAAAAATTATAATGGCCTGCATCCCCCAAAAGACTGAAACTAATGAGGAAAGGCAGAAATTTAGAACATTCTTCAAGAAGTAAGACTCAAAAGACGTGCTCTTTTTGTCAACTGATTTTTACATATATTTTTTTTTCACTTTGGACAAGTTTTGATGTTTACAAAGTTAAAAAACTGATGAAAAGATATACTAAAACTATGAACAAGGCTAGATACAAAAGTGCCACCTCTACCTTGCTCTATACAAAAGATAACAAGAACTAAAGACTCCTGAAACTTTCTCAATTGCTGCTTTTCAAAGATTAAAAGCTGCAGATTAAGAACTAAGATTCACCCAAACTACAAACAAAGAACTTTTGCTTAAGCTAAACTACATTTAGCGGGGCTGCTGGATGCGGCGAAGGCTGTTCTTTGGGCTAACAATCTTTGCTGGTTTCTCGTACAACTTTGGAGGCTCAATAGGAGATTTTGGCTTTGGCATGCTCAGTGTCCTTACGAGTGCCTCAGAACCCTTGGGTAGGCCTGCAGTCAAGAGGTAAATGCGAGTAAGAACCAACGACATGAGAATCATAGACTATGGAATTGTAGATAATGGAGATTGGTGTATACCAAATTGAAACATACCATTGACACCAGAGAGTGATGACTTGATGCCTTGTTGCTCACTTTCAGATGATTGAAGAAATTCTTCAAACTGAGCTTCCATATTCAAAATATCCTCATCGACATCAAGATCAATGTTTTCGGGAAGCAAGTCAGCAACATCATTTCCAGCAAACCCAAGATCATCATCGCCATATTCCTCTCCTTGATGCTGGCTTGTCCAATAATCGCGAAACCATGTTGCAGTTGTTACCAAATTCCACCATTCAGGTGAAAAGTCCTCCACTTGTTGCACATAAGATGGGATGAAGAGAGGTGCATTCGGATTCAGTGTTGACGACCTTCCTCCAGAAACTAAAGCCATTCTTCTTTCTCCAAAATTGCTGTCTGAAGACATTTGAGAAAAGAATGAATCCAACATATTAGTGCATAAACACAGCAAAGAGCCAAATATGATCACATAATCTAGGACGCTGCAACTCAAACATTCAACTAATAGCTAGAACATAGAAAACTAGAAATTTCAGCAAAACTACTTTAACAAACCCCCCTTGAGGAATGATTCTATGATGATAACAAAAACGTACCGATTACAAACAAATATTCTCTAATTAATGAATAACATCTATCAAAAGAATACTTCACTTCCACTGCAATTTCAACTTACTAAAACGACTATTGTTTCTCCATCATTCTTTCAGATTTAACCAAACTATTGAATTCTAACCACGAAAACTCCTCAAATCTAACAGATCTATTCAAACAAATTTCACATAATCATCAAAATGACCTTTTGGAATTTAGATAAAATTAACGACTATAAATCGCCACAGACCAATTCAAGGTCGATCAATCAATGAAAAGTATAATCAAAACTACAATCTGTAGTCGCAGTCTCTACTTTAAAGTCATCTTCCAACTGATCAAATTTTTCAAGTCAAACATTTTTCAGTTGATTGATTGACCTTGACTTGGGAAATATATTTGGATCAATCATTTTTCCAGTAGAACTTCTCACTTCCAAGTCAAACTTCACACTCATCAAAATATCCTTCACGATCGCTAGAAAAAACTGTTCTTCACAACTCATCCCAACCAAATATCAATCATTTTTAGCAAAAATTACATCAAAAAAATCCAAATTTCAAACACAATTCCACAGATCGGAGAAACAAAAGATAAAATCTCAAATCAAAAACCGGAAATTTAATACTAAAATTTCAATTCCATCTTCCAACTGACCAATTACAGTTCAGCTAAAAGATGTTCATCAATCAATAAAAACAACCAAAAATCAATCATTTTCTAGTCAAACTTCTCACTTCCAAGTCAAACTTCATACTAATCAAATATACTTCACGATCGCTAGAAAAAAAGTTCATCAGAACCAAAAATCAATCATTTTAAGCAAAAATTACATCAAAAAATTCCAAATTTCAAACATAATTCGACAGATCGGTGAACGGAAATACAAAACCTCAAATCAAAAACCAGAAAATTCGAAACCAATAGCTATAATAGCAATATTTACAGTACCTTAACGAAGATAAAATATCTTTCAACTACAGAAGCGACTCGTACACGTATGAAGTCTCATCTCCAATCGGAAAAAGGTCTACTATTTATAGCAAGAATACCAAGCCTAGAAGGTTCGTAACCGAAGCATAGGCTCGGGGAGGACCAAGGCAACTTAATGATTGACTTACAAGAATTAAATTATATTCCTATAATAACTTATTCTAAATTTTAAAAATCTAGATTTTTGTTGTCACCAACCGGCTACCCTAGTATATATAATTTGGAAATAATATAATCGTAGTTATGATTTAACTTGTTTAATTACTTTTGTTGATGATATTTTAATATAGTAATTGATGAAAGTGTGTTCACATCGAAATATGTTATTTAATTATGATTTTTATTTTTATTTATTTATAATGATTTCCATGTAATTTCTTATGAAATAAGTATTAAGTAGTACCTTTGTGGATAATGACTTTATCCATATTGGTAGTGCAAAGGTAGTGGTCTCCATGTTGTTGAATTTATCAAAGATTTAATTGGGACAATAACTTTTTTTTTTTTTGGTTATATGTAAGAGAATGTTAATAGGTCAAATAATTTTTTAGATTGAGTCAAAATATTTTCGAAATGAGATAGTGTTTGACTACTTAGAAGGTGAAAATAATACTCAGGCAATTGTTTATCATGTAAACTATATAAATAGAAAGTTTGGGAGGAAATTTTTTTGCTAGCCTTTGTTTTTAGTTTAATTATACAATATTTAAAATATATTGATTCGATTAATTTAAATCAACACTTTTTCATACTCTTTACTCTTTAAAGACGAGAAATCCTCATTCCTTTCTCTCTTTTTTTCCATCTCTAATTCTGAAAAATGGTTGAGAAAGAAACAGATTCCGTCTCTAGCTAATTAATGAGGAAATTTCAATCGATAGACAATAATATTGAGATGAATGGAGTATTGATCGATACGAGTTTGACAAACAACAAGTATGTCTGAAAAAAAGAAGTTAAACGTGTTATATTTCAAAATTCAAATTTAAAATCTTTTACGAATAAAGAAATATCGTCTCACTCTCTCACCTCACTATTGGTGATACATTCTTTTACATATTTAATTCAAAGCATCATTGACAAGGGATGTATCTTAAAGATTAAAAATTACATTGATTTGATATTAAGAGATGAAGACAAACATGATAGGCGACATTTTTTTTTGTCTATGAGAAAATAGTAAATAAATAGACTTGGGTGACATTTTAAAAACCAAATGAACTACTTAATCCTTTTTTTAGTGACTGCTTATAAAGCATATTATTACGCTAAGTACAGTGTCTAGATAATAATAATAATAATAATAATAATAATAATGTATTATTAAAGAAGGAAAAAGGAAACTCCATCATAAAAGTCTAAAACTTAATTCAGTTAATCAAGTGTCGTTTTGCTACCTTACATAAATTGAAATAGAAGAAGTATGAAATTTTAATACAACTTTAACTATACATAAGTATGTTCTAATTTTTTTTAATTCCTTTTTGTTTCCCAATGGTGTTCGGTAGCTACATTGGAGTTCGACTAAATCCGGATTTGCACAGAAAAGTCCTACATTGTGAGGATAAAATGCTCTCTAACAAGGACAACTCAGTATCTAAGGAAGCTCGAACCTCGAACCTGAAACCTGTATATTCTAAATTTGATGTGTGTATATGCTTAATGAAATTTTCTACTACAAATATACTGTTTAAGCAAAAAATATTAGATTCAATTGGACTCGTATTTAGATTTCCACCTCCACTCCTAGCGCGAGATAATGCTATTTCATCCCATTTATCCAACCCCTAGTAGAACCTATTACTTGTTTGTGATAATAAAAGATAATAACGTAGAATTAATCGATGTGTGTGTTTGGTGGTGGAGTGGTAGAGGAGACAAAGTAGCCGGTAAAGTGTTAAAGGCATGTACACGTGTTCATATTCAAGTCGAGAAAGAGAAAATTATTGGGCCCGACAGAGCATGTTATGGGCTTGTAATAATTGTGGGCCAAGTGTAAATGATCCAACGGACTATATAAAAAGGCCTTTTTTTAATCTAATGGCTCAGAATGGATTGGGTAGTTATGATGACGTGTTTCTAAAGGAAAAAAATCCATAAATAATGCTATAATTTCAAAATACAATAACACTTTAATTTTAAAATGTAGCAAAAATATATGTATATATATTTATATTTGGTTTATCGATAATGTGTAATTAGTTTAGGAGTTTTGGTGTTGGTTTTGATTTTTTTTTTTAATTATCGGGTTATTGATTCTCAACGGTTTGAGGTTTTTTCCAAATTAACCGATAATCCGATAGTAAATTAAGAAATTATATTTATACCATTTAGTATATAAAATTTTTTGACTTAAGATTTAGTTCATACTTTTATTATGACTGTCTCAAACTCTTTTATTCTACAATGTGCTAGTATTTGCTTTTGAGTAAGATGTAAGATATTAACTCATGTGCATAGTTAATTTGATTTGTCACTTTATTTATAAGTGATTCTTAATAAAAAAAGTTGTATGTCAAACCTTAACGATTAAATCAATAACTGAAATGATAATGATCAATAATTGATAGATCTATAGCCGGAAACTAATATCTTAATGATTCTATAAAGTCAATGAACTTCAAAATAGAATTGAACCGATTGATATGACGCTATCACTAGTTTGTTTTAAAAAAATTTTTTTTATAAAAAAATAGTGCAATGTGGGGCCTATTTGACAGCTGGATCCTTATAATTAGCATTTGGTCACGTGGCTAAGTTTGGTAGGTAAACGGCCCAAATCAATTCATTGGAATTTCCTTTATAGGCATGCATGATTAATTAATTAATTAATTAAAGATTATTATGCTATTTTCTCTAGTCATTAATTATAACTTTATTTTATAGTACTATAGACCTACCAAGATAAAATTATGTTCACCTCTAATAAAAGACATAATAAATATACTAAGGTTATGCCACATTTGGCTACCTAGTGCTTATGCTATTTTTTCATTTCATCTCCTCTCAAATGTTTTGAATTGATTTTATAAGAAAACAAAATAAATAGTATATATTTATCTTATTGATGATGTTACATGTAGTTTATTTTTTTAAATGGTGATATCTAAACTAAACCAGTATAAACACACCTTAACTATTCTATTGCCAACATATATATAAAGTAACTCTGTCACGAGACTTATTCCCTTTGTACCAATTTGTATTGTCAATGTCTTTTGTTCTCAAATAGCAACAAAATTGAAGGACAAAGAAACTATAATATTCCGAAATTGGAGATGGGGAAAAGATAAAGAAGTCATATCCAAATGTATTAACTTCGACCTCTATCCATCAAGATTTAGACAGATTGAAACAAATCACCTAGATAACTTTACACAAACCTTGTTAACACTTGTTCATTGCAATAACAAATATAGAGATGAACTTTGGGCAAGTAGTCTAAGAAGGAAAAGAACATTACTCCATTCATCAAATATTCAGTGCTATAACAAAACAAAATTGCTGTATCATGGATAGAAGATGGCCTAAAAACAAAAACCCTTCTAACTATACACAAATATCTAACTCTTCCACACTACCTTTCGCCCTCACGTGTACAAAATTTTATGAAACAATTCCTGACACTGAGAATAATGAAAGGAATACGCGTATGGAATGGCAGTGTGAAACATAGCACGCTAAAGAATTCTTTGTCTTCTGTTGTTGTCCTACCTTTTTTGACAACTATTGGTGCAATTGGCAGTAGCAATCTTGCCTGCAATCGAGGACTGCTTCATGGCAAAGGCGCCAGTATTCTTTGTACGGAATAGACACCCATGGCAGTGTCGGAGGAAGACCAATCTTTGGAGCAGATGGAGTTCTATATAATGAGAAAGTACACAGAAGTGAGAAAGCCAGCAAGATTAAGAGTGTATTGGTATGACAGAAGTCATTTTCCATAAAGAACACTTCCTGAGAAATGTTTTCCGGTGTTTGATTGATGATTGGAAAATATTTTCTAAGAAAAATATATTAAAGACTAATATTAATAATAATAATAAGTAGCAAGTAATATGAAGTAGGAAAAATGACTTCTGCCCATATAGGAGAAAAGTCATTTCCCCTCTTTTGATGGGACCTCAAAGAACATTTTCTTGTAACTGAACACTAGAAAATGACTTTCTCGTGGAAAACATTTTTCTGAAAAAAGACTTCCGTCAAACCAAACATATCTCAAGAATTAGTTAAAAGGTGTAAGAGAAGATCTATTGAATAAAAGTTGAAATACCTTTTCCCTGTCAGAACTCCATAAGCTGACAATGCAATAGAAGATCTAGATACATCAGAAAAAACATTTCTATAGTGTGGCCAAACTACTTGTCCTGCAACATATTTTTGCGGAGTTAGCAAACACAATAAACACACTTGAAAAAAGAATAAACAAGAAGCAAAGATGTTATACAACCATGAGCAAGTAAGATGAAAGTATGATACGCTGGGAACAGATAGAAGCTAGTTCTAGTTTCCAGCTTGACTCACTGACATGGTAAAATGGTGCAACAGTTATGTGAAAACTTGTCATGTATATTATTCTTTGTCGGTTTACTTCACTGGTGTCATTACAGTGGTAGTAGAAAAGTTCTATTACTTGGAAAGGGGAAATGTGTAACTATGGGAGAAACAATAAACATCCTGTCAAATTTACACTAAAGAGCCCTTGCTCAATCAATTGTTGAAGAAAATGTTTGCTCCCCGAGTTGTAGATACCACTACATGAATGAGATACTATCAGAAAAAGGTGAGGATGTTGTGGAATTAACATTTAAAAGTTGGACTTGCAGTAAAAAGGATCACACCACGTAAAAGGAGACCTCCTATCCAATAAAACAAACTCTAGAAGCAATAAATATGTTATCCTTCACCTCTTTGGTCACAAAATTTTAAGAATTAAATAGTAATGCTCAAGGACTTACTAAAGCTCAAAAAATTGCTGTGAAGAAATGAAACCAGAACTGCAGATCTACAGTGGCGGGGATCCTCAGATCCTGATACAGTCTTGTCAGCAGATTTAACCTCTGCTGAATTAGTGGCATTTCTCTGACACAAAACAATCTCAAACCATAATCCACTAGGAAATCGTTTCCTCCTCATGAACCAAAAGAAAATCTTAATATAAGGTGTGGCATGAATTATAGATATGCCAAACTGAATGGCTATGCAAACAAAGCTAATGGTTGTCTTCATAATGGTGAAGAAAATATAGAACAATGAAGTCGTTGGTAGCAGAAGTAAAAGTGGAGTAAATAGGAGAGACCCAACAACATGTTGTTCCACACTGTATGCATAGCTATCTAGTCTTTGACGAAGAGGATTCCACTTCCTACCCCTGCAATTCAAGGAGGCAAACTGTTAGTGGTTTTTTAAGCAACCACCACAACAGAAGCATATTGGTGACTAACAAAGACAAAAGAGATCTATAAAAAGGAGAGACCTGACACAACATGCTTGATACTGGTTTTGCAAGAAAATGATATAGTGACTTTGTGAAAATAGCTCAGTTAAGCAGTCCTTTCCAGTTAAAAACCAAGCAAAGTTATGGTGGATGTCCATGAAGGAGTTGTTTGGTAAACACAGTTTGGGAAAAACAACCATGGGAATAAAAATTGAAGAGACAAGTAAATATAATAGAAAGCATAGACTAAATAGGCCGTCAAAAATGAACATTTGTTGCATATAAGTTAAATAATGATTATAACCAGAACATAGACAGCGAGGTTAGGTATTTTTGGTTAGGCATCTTTCCTTTCAGCTGCTAAACTCCCCACGGTATCAGATGAATAACCAAATTAAAGTGTGAAGCTATTACACTCCCCTTTTGATAACCACACTCCTCTTCTATATTGTTAGACAATATTAACCTTGCCCTCTTTTACCTCATTCCTCCTCAGGGAATGACCCTAACATAGATCACACATTATTTTCCCCATCTTGATCTTGCATATCCCCCTTTTTCTGTTCCTTCTTTTCCTGCAGGTCCTGCTTTAGCAAATGGTGGCGTTTTCCGATCTGTTGCCCAGCAGAAAATAGTCCCTACGCCATGGTTAATATCCATAATTTTTTCCAGTCACCCCGGAAGTAAAATTATTGACTAATTAATTCCAGACAAAGGTAAAGATCCTTGTTTTTTAAGTTTAAAAGGGGAGAACTGGTTCAACTCACACTTCACTAAAAATGATGAAAGATTTATTTTTAGCTTTTAGGGCATTTGGATTGAATGTTCATAGGGAACACTTAGTGTTGAGTGATGAAGCTTCAATGTTTACCTCCTCTTTCCAATGTTATTAAGTAGCCTACAAGAATGAACCAAGTTCTGTTGTATGCCAAAAAGAAAAAGGACTATATATTTTTGGTCACCATGTCTAAACCATGTAGTGACCTCAAAAAGATAAAAGTTGATTAACCCTGGATTAATTGATCAATACCAGTCCACAAGATACTTTAGAGTGCAGATAGCATTATAGGGAAAGATACCTGAAAAGTCGCCATAAAGCATCTACTGCCTGTATTTGCCACGAATATAACAGTGTAAGCAACCACTGAAGAGCAGAAACATGTGTAGTTGCTAGTGAAATTGTGTCGATGATCAGAGCAGCTGCTGCTGTCATACCAAACAATGAACCAAATACAGCTACTACTTTTATGAGATGAATCAAGAAGAAACCCAATAACCACCATAGGGTAGACCAAATTTGAATAGCAATCAGGGAAATTGTCCCAAGAACTCCGGCTAGCTCAGTATTCAACTTGAATCCCGCTGGGTTTCCCATAAGCCACACACAACCAGTACGCAGAAGATAGTTAGTGGCATTTTCAGAAAAACTTGAAACCCACACGCAAGCTGCTCTAGCTCGAGACCACAATATGATGCCAAGAAAGTTCCCCAGAAGTAGATCAACTACAAGGCTTGCCCACATGGAATGTTTGTGAAATGCCGCTTTCTCAGCATACTCCACACAGGATTGAGACCTAAATACAAGTCCTCTTAGTGCAGAAATTAAAATCAGAAAGCATAGCAGAAAAAATAGTATACACATATCAAACAATTGCACCAGGTTCATTATATGAATCCTCTGCATTCATTTTGCTCTATCCAGAATACACAGAACACACATAGCAGGATGGTTCAGAAAAAAAGGTTATCAGAGAAAGTTTACCTGAGACCATAATCTTTGAGAATAACCGGCCAATAGAGGAGCTGGCAGCATCGAATTTCCATATTTTTGCATGTATTGGAGAATACCTTCTCCAACGCAACATAGATATATGAGTGGGACACATGGATCAAGCAGGCATGGAAGAACTGAAGGATGACGTAGAAGATAGTAGAGAATGATGCAAGCAATATAGCAAGCAGTTGCCATGTCAAAATAGAAAACCTGGCAAGACATTGGATAGCTATTAGAAATAGCAGAGAAACCAATGAAGCAGCAGAAAATCAAAGCATGTCAAAGTTTAAAAGATGTTACATGCAAAAGAAATGGAAGGGAGCCCTGGATCTTTTGGCAGAATAATTTGCTTCTGTAAAGACTCTAGCTGCATTAGCAGTGTTGATAGATAGAATTACAGCATCCTGTTTATCAGATAATTGAAAGCAAAGAGGTTTAGAATCAGTCAACAGTGCAGGTAAGATTAAACTTCATAATTGGTATACCAAGTCAAGATATGGCCGCTTCCTGTTAAGATCCTTAACCCATTCAGGCTTCTTGCAATGGTTTGTCACCTGCTCAGATGAACTCTTGAAACCCAATGAGTAATGGTGGCCACCAAACACAGGAATTCCATAAAACACTACCTGAGTTTATTGTGAAGAAAAATAGAACAATAAGGAACTGCAAGACAAAGTCAAGTAAATCTAAGGATGTCGTATGGGTGATTATGACTTACATACGTGGACATCTAATTGGAATATGGTTTCTCCCATCCTATGTATATGATGAACTTTTGGTATTAGCTCTACTTTTCTGCTAACAGCTTGAGAATTATCACATACAATCTGTGCCCAAATATTATCCTTTAAAGAGAATGCCCTACTCTGCTCTAGTATTGCATCCAATTTGTGACATCCACATCTCCATCTTCCACGTTTCCCTTCAGGTGCATGTTGTTCAGCACACACACATGTCCTCTTACTAGTAGAGTTGACATGCTTTTTCCCTTTGCTTCTGACCATTAGCAACTGCCCATTGCTGCTGAAATCTGCTGCATAATAACCTAGCAGAGATAACTTGCTTTTATCTTGTAGAAACACAGGCATCTTTCTGTTTATGCCTTGAAGAACCCTCTAATAAAATGAGACAGAAATCATCATATAATAAATTAGACAAAAATACTAGTACAAGATAATTGCAACAAATTTGTAAAAGAATAAAAACAGTTTTCATAAAATATATATAGTGCACATGTAAAGAAATACAACATAGTTATCTGTACAAATGAATCAAATCCATGAACTAGCATGGGATAGTTGCAAAGTATAAGTAATAAGAATGTGATTTCCTATAATTCTGGACAAAACTATAATGGACGGAGGGTTATCACCCACAAAAGCCACTTACACAGTACATGTTTTTGTGGGTGTATAATTGATCCCAAACATCTCTAAATCCACGTTGACATATGTTCAATGATTATCATCCAGACTTCTCATATCAAATAAAAACCAGAAGAAACTTGCTCAGACCAACCATATTGATCCATTTGCTTGAGGTTTAGAAATTTTATCTCCTTAAATTAAATGCATTTACTTTAGTACCTAAGCTTTAAGTGTGTAAAGGGGAGAAAATGGTATTTTACTAAAAGCACCATACCAAAGAATGTTACCGCATTTTCATTGGTTATTTCTTAGCATAAATGTGGCTTATATTTGGAACAAGGAGGAAGTTCCACGTTAACTACCCTCATATTAACCGCATGTCCTCATACCATCTATTTATGCAGATTCCTCAAATATAGCCAATAAAGATTCATTAGTCCCAAAGTTTCCTAATTTTTTAGCAATCAACGAAAAATCTAATTCATCACAAGTTAAACTCTATAGATGCCAAACATTATCTCTTTTTCAAAATAAAAAGGCAAAATTTCATTGCCAAGTTCATCTCCATAAAATGGTGTCAAACAGTTAAATAAGAGAGGGAAGGAAGTTCAACCTTTACCCACTTCCCCTTTCCACACTTAAAATATTAACCAGTTCACTATGTTTCATCTTTTTCATATTTGAAGATGATCACATCTCACCCTTTATTTCACTATTTTCATATTTGAAAATGATCCCAGCTCACCCTTTATTCCACCATTTTGACATTAACTAGCTCACCATTTTCACAACAAACTTTTAGAGTAGGCAACATGCACTTTTTACAACAAACTTGAAAACACAACTTAGATACTCAATTCACATCACAACAAACTTGAAAAGATAAACTTAGAAACTCAATTCACATCACAACAAACTTGAAAAAACACAAACTTGGATACTAAATTCTCATCAACCCAGATTGTGAAATTTGAACACCAACCCAGCTCACCAATGTTTCATCTTTTTTCACATTTTGAGATTAACCCAATTCACATTAAGGCATTTTTTTCAACTTTTCTCACAACAAACACTAAATTACATAAATCCAGATTGCAAAATTATGAATCTTTGAAGGGTTATTTAAGAAATTTTACCTCAAGATTCATATGGGTCGTCATAGAAAGAAGTGAAGATTCATCGCAAGCGAAAGCAACAACAATGTCGAAAGAAGCATCAGATGAAGAGATAAACCAACCAAACAAGAAAGCATAGGAATGCAAATTAGTCAATTGATTTAAACAAGAAAGATGGGTTGGCCACCAAAGCCTGCACTTTCTATTGGTTCTTCTCATTTGTCTATTCATTTCTACTTTTGATTCAAAATTTTGACCATTTGGGTGTCTAAATCTTCCATTTTTGTGGCTTTTGGGTGGATTTTTTGCGAGTTAATTACAGATCTTTGTGGGATTTTGAAAGCTCTGCAAAGAGAGGAATTACAGATCGAAACATTGGAGGGGAGGGGAGTGACTGGGGAAGAGAGATTCGCTTTGGAAGTTGCGAGTAGTAGGGAAGTAAAGTGGAAGAATGTTTCTTTCTTGGTTATATCTCTCTTCTATTTTTTCCCTTTTTATTGGTTGTATTTTGAGTGACTTTATATTTTACAAATTTAAATTGTATTTCACAAGTAGAATTTGTAAAATATGTTTAGTGAATAAGACTTGTAAATTATTATATTTTGGAAAAGAGATATTTAAATGCAAATTACATTTGACAATCATATATAAGAGATATGATTGGTATCTCTTCTCTTAAATTGAGAAATGTGATTTATAAGTTTGCATTAATTGCTATGTTAAGACACATTTGAGAACAAAGAATTACATTGTACACTTGGGATCACAAAGAAGTTTGGATTTTCTTTCGCATTAAAGCACTTAGTGAGTTTGAATATATTTGAATTATTAAGATTTAGAACAAAGTCTAATATTATTAAGAGGTATTTGTGTGACTTGAGTGGATAATATTCATCATCACTTTATCCACAATCATTAGTTACTATCACTAACCACCTTTGTTATCACAACCACCATCATCACTAACCATCTCTCCTATCACAACTACAACTGTCACTGTCACCATCATTGTTAATCATTTTTTTACCGTTGTCTACTATCAATCACCTATGTCATCACATTTACCACCTTTGCTAACTACTATCTTCAGTTGCTACCATACTTACCTCCCCCATCATTACGATTATATTCATGGTCACCACCATCCCGTTTGTTAGGATTTTGCCTCGATTTTTCTTATTATATTTGAGTTTTACTCTTTTCTAAAAGGAAAGTTAAAACATTACCATAATTGATTTTACCTTTCGGTAAAGAAAAATATAATTTTCTTTCATATTTGATTATTCTTTCTTTGGAGGAAACATTTGGAACTTTATAAATTAAAGATTCTCTTCTCATACCAAGGACGTAAGAGTATCCACAATGTAGTTACTAAAGAGTTTTGTTTATAGGAGATATTCTCTGAACAATCACATTTATTGATCATATATATATATTACACTATTACAAAACTATTCTTCAAAAATACAATATTTATTGATCAAATTTTAATTTAATAAAAAATAAAAATTGAACATAAGTTGTAGTGTACTAGTATTTAATATAATCTTCCCACATATTACAAACAACCTTCTCACGTTGAACTTACATTTTTCAATTATACGATCGAGAAGATGAACCAACATTATTACTTTTAGCCATTTCTTGGTTAATTTGGTTGGTAAGTCAAATATAATAAAAATTGTTGAATATAAATAGTAAGGTAGGAATTGATTTGAAAGTAGTACTCCCTATGTCCATCTTTACTTGTCCACTATACTAAAAATAGTGGTCCAACAGTACTTGTCCACTTTGGAAAATCAAAACATAATTTACCCTTTTATGTTTGTTTCACCCTTGCTATTAAATACTATCCAACATTTAATACATTTCTCAAAACATTAAATTTAATACTCTATCTGTCCATATTAGTTGATCATCTTACTAAAAATAGTTGTCCCATATTAGTTGTCCACGTTACTAAATCAAGAAAACATTAATTATTTTTTTCCTATACTACTCTTGCAATTAATTCTTTTTTGAAAGTGTTCACATTTCTTTGTAAAATTCTCAATAAGTATTTTAAAGGGTGAATTAGTAAAACTATCTTCTTATTTATGATTTCTTAATATGCATGTAAAAAGGAAAGTAATCAACTAATGTGGAACAAGAAGAGTATACTCTTATTATTTATTGTTTCTTAGGGTGTGTGTCAGACTAATAATGAACAACTATTGTTGGATAAAGAGAGTAGTAAACTTTATGTTGGTGATAATAATCATTATATGTGATATAAATGATTCTAAAAGTAATGATATGAATTATAAATTTTATTTACATATAAATGGTTAGTTGATATAAATGTATGATTGTCTTTACAAAATATACACTTGTTGGATAATTGTTATATTTAAAAAATCTCAAATCATGATTTTTGGAGAATCAAAAATTTCATCTCATGATATGACATCATCGTGAGATCGTATGTCTAAACACTGATTTCATCTCGTGATATAAAATCACATGCCCAAAACACCTACTTATAATATTTGACTATGCATAGTTTATCTTCAACTAATAAAATTACGTGTCTTGGATCTCTTTATATAAGAAATACGTGATATTTAAAGTACTTCCATAATGTTATCATTTTCAAATATAAAGTAAAAGTATATATTAGACATAGTAATTTGATTATTGAGTAGTTTAGCACGTTCAAAATGAAAATTCACAATTTTGAGGGATTAAAAAGTATACAAGTCATCTCTCTCATGCCGACAACGTATGTTAGCTAAACCTGCGCTAGTGGTGTCACCATGGCAAGAGGACGGGGAAGAGGAAAGGGAAGACCAAGACAGGAAACTATCCTCACTTTGGGTAGCGCTAATGAGGCAAGACTAGAACTAGAGGGGAAGAAGAAAGTAACCCCTGCTGCCACACATGCTCGAGAAACCTTAACTGAGCCCACTCCGATCTATGCAACTGATGGGGTCAAACAACTCCACTTGAGTACGAAAGCTACTACTAGCAAGACAGAACCAGTAATTGCGACTGTGCAACAGAAAGGCAAGGTGAGTACCAATGATACAGTAATTGGGGCACCCCCCATTACAACCACAGAGAAAGGTAAAGCTCAGATTGAATCATGGGCTAATTTTTTTGCTAAGAATAGATCGGTTAGAAATGGTATGGCTCTATCTTAAATCCCACCTCAAGTAATTGATGGGAAATTAGTCATACATTTAGATAAAACAGAGGTGGATAGGGAAATTGCAAAGTGAAAGTGTGCTCTGATAGTGTATGTCCTTGGTGAGTCTCCAGGATACAATACCATGCATAGATATAATAGCCAGACCTGGACAGAGGTAGTGGCGCTTGAAATATTCATGCATGAGGAGGGGTATTTCATAATACGGTTCCAATCTGTGGAAGATATGCAAGCTATCATGTTTTTCGGGCCGTATTCTATAAATAATAAACCCCTAATTTTAAAGAACTGGACAGAGGATTTTGATGCTGATCAGGAATTCCCCACAAAAATCCCCATATGGGTTAAATTTCCCAACCTACCCATGAACTGCTGGGGTTGTTATTCACTAAGCAGGATTGCAAGTGCCATTGGAATTCTAATGTTTGCAGATGAGTGCACGACTAAGCAGATGCAAATTTCTTTTGCTAGAATATTGGTTGAGGTGGATGTTACTAAGCCACTACCTGATAAAATCAATGTCATGGATCCAACTGGGAAAACAATAGTGCAAGGAGTGAAATATGATTGAAAGCCTATTTTCTGCCAGAAATGCCAAGTAGTAGGTCATGAATGCCTCCATGAGCAGTCTATGAGACGCAGAAGAGCCCCGAAGAAGGTAGTGCAGAAGTGGATCTCAAAGGAGGTAGTGAAGCCAGTCGTAACAACTGCAAATGAAGTACCTAGACAAGCAACCTCCCCTACAACTGGAACATCTGGAGTAATTACATATCGGCAACCTAGTCCAAACCTAACTTTGGAAAACTTTCCTATGCTACAGCCTATCCCTGTTAGGAATCGATTCAGTCCACTGAGTATGTTGTGGGATGAAAGAGATACTATACCTCCTGATAAAGGGGGCCAACCTATAACTCAATGACTTGGTTATTTTGGAATGTCAGGGGTGTAAATAAGAGATACAAGCAGAAGGATATTCAACATGTTCTTAGAAAAATAAACATATCTCTTTGGCAGGTTTGGTAGAAATTAGAGTAAAATCTCATAGAGCAAAAGTGATTAGTAACAACATAGCTTCTAAATGGGGCTTTCTACACAATTATCAACATGCTAATAAGGGGAGAATATGGATTCTTTGGGATACATGCAAGTATAGAGTTACTATGATCAAAGCAGGGAACCAACTGATACATTGTCGCATGGAAGAGATAAGTGCAGATGTGAATTGTTACCTAACTGTGGTGTATGGCTACAACACTGGCAATAAGAGGAAAGAACTATGGATTAACCTCAAAGACTTGGCAATAAGAATGACAGCCCCTTGGCTAATTTGTGGAGATTTCAATGCTCTTTTGTACGCAGAAGCTAGGCTCTATGGTAATTCAGTTCAGCCTACAGAAATTGCAGATTTCTCCAATTGTTTACATGATTTATATCTTAATAAATTGTCTTGAAAAGGTGAGTACTACACTTGGACAAACAAGCAGAAAGGCTCAGATAGAATCTACAGTAGAATTGACAGGGCACTTGGAAATTTTGAACGGATGATACAATGGGGTCACGTAGTTCTCAATTATGGCTTGCCAAACATATTTGATCATGCTCGTATAATGCTTAACATGACTACTCAACCAAGTACTAAGCCTCCTTTCAAATTCTTCAATCTATGGGCTGAACACTTCTCCTTTCTGTCGTTGGTGGAGAAGGAATGGCAAAAGAGGAAAGATACAGTGCACATGAAGAATATATGGTTACACTTAAAGAGCCTCAAGCAAAAATTTGCAAAGCTTAATCAAGAGGAGTTCAAAGCAGTTACCCAGAGATTGAGCAAGGCCAGGACTGATCTAGTTAATATCCAGGAACAAGTGGTTCTATAATGTACTGATGGATTGCAGAATTAGGAGAAAAACATTCT
Organism: Solanum lignicaule; assembly: GCA_029582545.1. Taxonomy (NCBI): domain Eukaryota; kingdom Viridiplantae; phylum Streptophyta; class Magnoliopsida; order Solanales; family Solanaceae; genus Solanum; species Solanum lignicaule. The sequence continues at coordinate 30,030 of JAJOOF010021307.1, forward strand.
TGAGTACCTCGAAAAGTGGTCAAATATTGAGGAGAGCATACTGAAGTAAAATCCAGGGCAAAATGGATTAAACTTAGTGATACAAACTCAAATTATTTCTCAACTGTCATTAAGGAGAGGATTCATAGAAAGCAAATGAATGATCTTACATCCTTAAATGGTACTAAGTTATTTGCTTAAGAAGACATTAAGCAAGAAGTGGTACAGTTCTACCAGAGTCTAATGGGATCATCCAAGAACAATCTTTTAGCAGTTAATAAGCTTGTCATGAGTGCAGGGCCTACCTTTGCATCAACAAAGGATGGAACTGTGACAGAGCTCGAAATCATTAATAGTTTGAAGGCAATTAGGGAAGTCAAAGCCCCTGGTATTTATGGCTACAATGTGGTTTTTTTAAAGAAAGCTTGGAACATTATTAAAGAGGATGCTACTGGTGCTGTACAACATTTCTTTATCACAGGGAAGATATATCAGAACATAAATTGTACTGCAGTTACTCTTGTGCCTAAAGTTTCCAACCCAATGAACATTAAAGAGTACATACCAATAGCCTGCTGCACTGTAATGTATAAAGTTATTGGAAAAATCTTAGCTACTAGATTACAAAAGGTTGTCTTTACCATAATCAATCCCACTCAGGCAGGTTTTGTTCCTGGTCGAAGAATTGGAGATAATATCATCATGGCACATGAGCTTGTAAGGTTTTATACTAGGAAACATGTATCACCTAGGTACATGATCAAAATTGATTTACAAAATGGGTATGATAGTGTGGAATGGATATATTTGGAGCAGGAGATGCAAGAGTTGAATTTTTCCAATCAATTCATCTATTGGATTATGAAATGTGTGAAAACTATTAGTTACTTCATACTTGTTAATGGGGAACCAACAAAACTATTTCCACCAGCAAAGGATTTAAGACAGGGCGACCCAATGTCACCATTCCTTTTTGCGATTGCTATGGAGTATCTCAGTAGATGTCTCACCACACTTGTAGGAGTAAAGCAGTTTAAATTCCATTCGAGATATGCTAAACTCCAAATCACTCATCTATGCTTTGCTGATGATCTACTCATGTTTTCTTGAGGTGATAACTCTTTTGTCCAGGCTATGATTAAATGTTTTCGACTATTCTCAGGTGCTTTAGGTCTGCAAGCAAACATGGGGAAAAACTGCATATATTTTGGAGAGGTAACTACACAAGAAAAGGAAATAGTAGTGGCTTCACCTGTGGAGATCTCCCATTCAAATACCTCGGAGTAACTTTGTCCACCAAAAAGATCTCTTTAATTCAATGGTACCCGCTGATCACAAAGATGATAGCTAGGATTTCCTCTTGGACTTCAAAGAAACTCTCATATGCGGGCAGAACACAACTTGTCCAATATGTGCTATTTAGCATCCAAGCATACTAGGCTCAACTATTTGTACTCCCTGCTAAGGTAATAAAATTAATTGATAGCTATTGTAGAAGCTACCTATGGTCTGCAAGTAATAGTATCACCAAAAAGGCACTGGTAGCATGTAATAGAGTTTGCTCTCCTCTATGTTTTGATGGACTAAACTTGACTAATGTGAATGTATGGAATAGAGCAGCTATTGCTAAAACTCATTGGGCACTGGCCAAAAAAGAGGACAAGGTCTGGATAAGGTGGGTTCATAGCTATTATATAAAAGGGCTACAACTTGAGACAATTAGGGTACCTACACAAGCGTGTTGGATGATACAGAAGATAATTGAAGCTAAAACTACTTTTGACCAATTCCAGGTGGATAAATCAAGCAAGCGCAGTCTAACAAGGCAACTCTACATGCACTTGCCGAACACAAAACCTAGAGTAATATGGAGGAACTTCATGTACAAAAATGCAGCTAGGCCAAGAGCAAGATTTATACTGTGGTTGCAAGTGCATAATAAGCTATTGACTACAGATAGACTTATCAAGTGGGGGAAATATGTGTCTCCAATATGCCCCCTATGCACTTTGCACAACGAATCTAGGGATCATATTTTCACTTCTTGTGTTTATGGGGTAGAAATCTGGAGAATAGTGCAGCGGTGGATCCAAGCCAAGCCAATTCAATTCCTGCCATGTGACCAACATCTTACTGAAGCGCTAAGGTGTGTGAAGGGAAAGACACAAGCAACTCAAGTTTTCAAAATGGTTTACACAAAGTTCGTACACTGTTTGTGGATAGAGAGAAATATGCGAATCTTTGAGAAAAAGAGTAGAGAGTCAAATGCCATTGCTAAAGAGATAACTTTTGTTTGTAGTGTTCGAGCCCCACCCGAGATTAGTGCTCTCATGTCTACTTTCAAATTTAGTTGTGACTGAGTAGGAGCTCTTTGATGTATTGGATAGCTAGCTGTGTGTAGTCAGCTATGGAGATTGTAACCGCTTTACATTGGTGATTAATGAAACCGTTAGTTACAAAAAAAAAAAAGTATACAAATTAATTTGTATTAAGGGTGTGTTTGGTAGGGGGTAAACATTTTCTGGAAAATATTTTTCAATTTTTCTATGTTTGATTGGTTTAAATATTTTCCAAATCAATTCATTTTTCTCAAATTTAAGGAAAATGATTTATCTTCCAAAATTAAGGAAAACATTTTCCAAAACTCTATTTCATCTTTCAATATTTTTTCTTACCCTACCCATTCTCCGTACTCAAGCCTCCCCATTCAAAAAAAATAAATTTAATTTTTAAATTTTCTTATTTTTAAAATTTTAAATATATTTTTATCCTTACCACCAAACCAGGGGGGGGGGGGGGGGGGGGGGGGGGGGGGGGGGGGGGGGGGGGGGGGGGGGGGGGGGGGGGGGGGGGGGGGGGGGGGGGG
>JAJOOF010021308.1:0-43707 GCA_029582545.1 Solanum lignicaule
TAAGTGTCCGTTGTGCATATTTTCTTGCATGGTCATCATATTTAGTACTTAATTGTGCTAATTCCATATTTCTCTATTTTCTACAAGTGTAGGTTCCGAAAAGTGAGCGGGTTCTATAGTAAGCTTGGAACTTGAAGTTCTTCCAAGATCTTGTGGTATGTCCTCATATGTCGAGGACAAGACTTTTCTATTCTAGTTTTATGATAAGGTTCTTGTAATATACTTCTTTTGATTGTAAAGGGTCGTGTACCTAGTATGTTTTCACGTTTATGTCTAAGATGGCTAAGAGACTTAGTATTCCGCTTGTGTACTTTTGAATGATGTTTTTAAAAGTGACCTTTAAGTCTTATGGGATTTTATTTAAAAAGTTTTTAATTCCGCACTATTTTACATATCTAATGTGATGAATGCTAAGGGCTTGTATGAGACCTCCGATAGGTCGAATACGCATGTTACGACTTGGGGATGCTCCCGGGTCGTGACATTTACATACCCTATTAAAAGAAAAACATGTCCTTAAAAAAAGGAAAATAATAAGGAAATAAACTTTCTGGATGTGGCTTCGATCGACAACTTCGACCTATGGACTGTGGATCGACCTATGGACTGTGGGTCGACCTATGGTCTGTAGGTCCCCTCCGTTCGTAAACACTTAAACTTTTTCTTGTAAAGACTGGAATCTTCACTCTCAGATACAAATGATAGACGTACAGAACGACCTACGGTCCGTGGTTCCTTTTCTGTGGCTCTATACTAGGAATTTCATCAAGTACTGGAACTTCAACTTCTCTGAATCATTCGACAGTTATGCAGGACGTCCTGTGGGTTGACCTACGATCCATCACTTGCATCCATAGTTCCACACATGGTCAGACTTCCCTGATGCTCCTTCTACGCCACCCATCTACGGACCGTTACTAAACCTACGGTCCGTGGGTGACTCCTTCTGTATATTTTTAGCTGTCATCTTACAGTTCCACGTCCAAGCCTATTTATTGCAAATATGAAACAAAAACATTAATTCTTACTACAGTATGGCCCTAGATGCACACAACTCTTAAGTGAAATGTATCAAAAAAACCGTAAAATCACAGTATATCAGTCGACGCCTATGATCCGCATAATTCTGATGTCTTCTCTGAGCTGTCCCGAGCCTCTCCTGAATTAACCTCATATGAATGAAGGCCTCCTGAAACAAGTCTGTACCACATGGCTTAGGCTCCGTACACTGAAACCAGCCAACTGGAGTACGACAATGCCTATAGTAGGAGGCCTCAAATAGGGCCATCTGAATGCTAGAATTGTAACTATTGTTGTATGCAAACTACCGTAAATGCAAGAGCTAGTACCGTTGACCTCCAAAGTCCATAACACAGGCCCCCAACATATACTTAAGAACCTATATAGTACGCTCTGACTGGCCATCAGTCTACGGGTGAAATGCCGTACTAAGTTCGACACGGGTGCCCAAATCCTCCTGAAATACCCTCCAAAAGTTAGAGGTGAACTGTGAACCCCATTCTAAAATTATGGTAACAGGCACACCATGAAAATGGACTACCTCTTGAATGTAGATAGGAGCTAACCTCTAAACACTGAAACAAGTATGAACTGGAAGGAAGTGTGCTAACTTGGTCAATTGATCCACGATGACCTAAATATTGTCAACACCTCTAGAAGTCCGAGATAAACCAAACACGAAATCCATGGTGATGCGCTCCCACTCCCACTCAGGAATGGGTAATATCTGTAACTCACCATCAGGCCTCAAATGCTCGGCCTTCACTTGTTGGCAACTCAAGCAACAATACATATAGTCTAAAATATCTCTCATCATATCGCTCCACCAGTAATGTTGTCTCAAGTCACGATACATCTTAGCCGTGCCCGGATTGATAGAATACATGGAATCATGGGCCTCTCTAAGGATCAGCTGAATGAAATCCCAAACAGTCGGAACACACAACCAGCCAACAAACCTCAAAACCCCCTCTGAATCTAAAGTAGCCTGCCATGCATCACCTGCAATGACTCTATCTCTAAGTTCTACCAGAGACTAATCCTCGAACTAATGACTACTCAGATTATCAAGTAGGGAATGACTGAACTTCTACATAAGCTAACACCCAACTGGAATCTGAAACATCAAGCATGATCATTTGATGGGCTAAAGAGTTAATGTCAAAGGTCGCTCCAAAATAAAATGGAAGGCTAGACTACCTATACTCCTCCCCTTCCGACTCAAGGCATCCGCTACGACATTCGCCATTCTCGGATGGTAAAGAATAGAGAGGATAGTCCTTCAGGATTTCAATCTAACGATGCTGCCTCAAATTAAGATCCCATTGGTCATAATGTACTAAAGGTTTCTATGATCAGGGTAGATATTGTAATGAATTCCATATAGGTAATGCCTCCATATCTTAAGCACTAAAACTACTACCGCCAACTCCAACCCATTAGTGGGATAGTTGCGCTCATGCATCTTAAGCTGCCTCGACACATAATAAGCAATAACCTAGCTCTGCTACATCAAAACACAACCCAAATTAACACCAGGTGCGTCACAATATACTTTGAAACACTCGCCCTCAACTGGAATAGTCAAGTAAGGGACTCCTTAAGCCTCAGAAAGCTCCTCTCGCACTCCTATCACCACACAAACGGAACATCCTGGTAAGTAAACTAAGTCAATGGCTCTGCTATAGTAGAGAAATCCTCGACAAAACCCCTATAGTATCTTGTCAATCTGACGAAACTCTGAATCTCAATTACAAAAGTGGTCCTGGCCCAACCACGAATTTCCTCAATCTTCACTGGATCCACCATAATGTCGTCCTTGTACACCACATGGCCCAAAAATTCTACGAACATAAGACAAAACTCACACTTTGAGAACTTGGCATACAACCGATGATTTCTCAATGTCTAGAGTACTATCCTCAAATGCTAATCATGCTCACTATGGTTCTGCGAGTATACAAAGATATCATCAATGTAGATGATGACGAAGGAGCCCAAGTAATACCTTAATGCACGAGTCATCAAATCCATGACGGTTGTAGGGGCATTAGTCAACCCAAAAGACATCACCAGGAACTCAAAATGGCCATAACAAGTCCTAAATGTTGTCTGAGGGATGTCCTCTCCTTTAATCGTCAATTAATGGTAGCCAGAACACATGTACAACTTAGAAAACAATGCGGCTCCCTGAATGCTGGTCACATAGATCATCAATATGAGGCATAGGATAACAGTTCTTCACCGTCACCTTATTCAACTGCCTGTAATCAATACACATTCGCATAGTACCGACCTTCTTCTTCACAAATAGGATAGGGGCACCCTAAGGCGATACACTAGGCCGAATGAATCCCTTACCCAATTGATCATGAAGTTGAACACTGAGCTCCTTGAGGTCTCTGGGTTCATAAAGTACGGTGGGATGGAAATAGGATGGGTACCTAATGTTTATCGTGACCAACGATACTAACCTACGGTATGAGTTTCTACAATCGTCGATAGTATAGTAACCCAACTAAAGGTTGGGGTCGTGTCACAAGGAGTGGTTTTGAGAATTGGTAGAAAAATAAAATTAAGCTCTAACTAGTCATAGCTAAAGACATTAACGAACAAAAACATGGTACATTAAAGGAGGTGACACGAAAGTGTCAATATCAATTGGGGTTTTTGTCACAAGTAGTAAAACTAGCAAAAATTAACAAGAAAATCAAGTATGGGAAAATGTTCTTTGGATGTGACCGCAATACAAGTTGAGATAAATAGTTGGCTACATTCTTTCAATAGGAAACTTGCAAGATAATAGTGATTAGGCTAAGCTTTAGATGGAAATAAGTTCCCTGTCGGGCAACTTACCCTGTTTCAAATGGGTTCCTCTCGGACACCCATTTGCCGCATGAAGATTAGCCTACGCCTTACCCCACTCACTCTCTCGAGCTGAGTGATAGGATATGTGACTAAGGCTCATCCTCTCGGGCTGAACCTTATGTCGACCCACTCCTTAGGCCATCAGTCTAGTAGTCTTGGTTTAGCGACCTCACTCTCGGGCAAGGCAAAAACACATGGGTGGTTTTGTATTTGCAACTACAAACCTTGGGGTGTGATTTAGCAAATATGTGTTGAGATTATTGTTGGGTTTTTCTTGATAAAACGTTAGATGTATTTTAATGGTGATTTCAGCTAGCGGTTGTCGTTTAATTTAATGGGTTTGTAGTTGCAAATACAAAACCACCCATGTGTTTTCAGCTTGTTTGAGAGAGAGGTTACGAAATCAAGATCGCTAGACTGATGGCCTAAGAAGTGGGTCGACATGAGGTTCGGCCCGAGAGGGGGAGCCCTAGTCCCATATCCTAACACTCAGCTCGAGGGAGTGAGTTAGGTAAGGCGTAGGCTGGCCTTCATGCGGGAAATGGGTGTCCGAGAGGAACCCATTTGAAACGGGGTAAGTTGCTCGAGAGGGGACTTATTTCCATCTACAGCTTAGCCTAGTCACTATTATCTTGCAAATTTCCTATCAAAAGCATGTACCCAATGATTTGTATCAATATATATTGCTGTCACATCCCAAGAATCCCCTCTCATTCATAGATTTCTTTTTTATTTTTACTGTTTTTGCTATATTTGTGACAAAAACCCCATTTGATAACTGACACTTTTGTGTCACCCCGTTTAATTTACTATGTTTTTAGTCGTTCATGTCTTTAGCTTCGACTAGTTAGAAAATTTTATTTTTCTATGAATTCTCGAAACCACTCCCTTGGGACACGTGCCCAACCCTTGGTTGAGTTACTACATTATCGACGATCGTAGACACTTGTACCGTAGGTTAGTGTCGTTGGTCATGATAAGCATAACATCCCTCTTCTCATCACGAGGAACTCCAGCCCGACAATATAACTCTCTGATGAGTACTCGGAATTGAAGGGGCGTCTGGCGTTGTTTGGCTTTCATGGCCATCTCTTGCTCAATTATTAGCTCTAAATTGAGGCTCTTCTTAGTTATGATACTCTCGAGGATAGCCACCTTTTGGTGGTGGAGGATACATTCTTTGTAAGACGGCATGATAATGCAGCTTATAAATCAAAACCAGTAGCTTGCCGCCACCATTATATCCTTCTTTTCTGTAGGAGCTCCGACCTCAATCCACCTCAGGGTGGTGTCAAAAATCAGGGGTGCCAGCCAACCCTTCGGGTCATCTAGAGTCTCCGTAGTAGTCAAACTATGGTACTCGTGCACGAAATCTGTGGCTCTATCTAGTACAAAATTGATATCATCGTTGTTGCATCTAACCTGCCATCCTCGGACCATCACAGACTCTACTGGCCTAAAGGCAATTGCCTTCTTCTTTCTTTGAGGTACCAGATCACCGTAGGTGGAGTAGAACTCCCAGACCCAGGCGAGAATGTATGGGCCACGTGGCTTGATGAAGATCTCAAAACGGTGGTACCGGAGAGTGTCCCACACAACTGGGTGTCTGTCCACTACACCATCCCTGGACAATTGCTTTTCTTCCAAAGTGGTCCTCAATCCCTTGGCCTTTAATAGATTGAATAACCGAAGAGGAGGACCCTGAACTAATGGTGCTGGAACCACCGTCTATGCTAGAGCTGGCACTGGATTTGAAGCAAGAGGGGTAGGCTCTGGAATCCTTGACGGATCATGACGAGATTTGGAACGTAGCTATGCTCGTCAGACCTGTAGTAACTGATCATCCTCAGGCTCAGTCAATGAAGCCTGAGAATCAAATTGACTCTCCCTCACTGGGGGAGTTATGCACCATTGTCTCAGCTACGGGAGCCTTGCCCTTGCCCTTGCCCTTGCCTCCCTTCGGAGGTAACTTCTTGTTTTTGGCATTGGAAGCATGTGCTTCCTCAATGATCACAATCCCTCGTGCCCTTTTTTGCGGCGGCATTCCACTATCATCCACGTTTGTTCTTGAAATATCTGTAAAACACATAGAAAAGTGTTAGAATTAGTCCAAGAAAAATGCAGAAATTTAGTTGTAGAAAGACTCGCCGAACCAATCGGCGAGTCGCCAAGTCAATTAAGTGAGCTAGATCGGACTAGCTGAAAGTACCTGCGCAAAATTTTTCCAGAATCAATGCATGTCAGCGATGTTCAGGGCCATTCGACAAATCGGTGACACCAATCGGCGAGCTTAGAGTATCCCACCAAATATCACAGTGCATTTTAATGGTTAGGGGCGCAGAAAGGGCGATCAAGAGAACCTTTCGGTGAGCTGAGGCTTCCTACCAAAAGTTATAGATCAACTTACCCGAAATATGAAATTAAGGGCGATCAAAGCGAGAGTTTGGTGAACCGTCGAACCATTCGGCGAGCTCAACGCAACTCGCTAAACGACCCAATGTGCCAGTATTCAACCCCATTTCCCAAAATCAAGCCTGCAGCCCCCGAATTCCAAATCAAACAAAAACATCATGCAATTAGAGGTAGAACCATACAACCCATGCCCTCAGGGTACTCAGACTTTTCCCAATTTGGCAAAAATTGGCCATTTGATGACTTTTTCCCTTAAGAATGACATCAAACTCTCTATCATTGTGCAAATTATGTCATTTGGAACAATTTGGTGTTACTTAGAATTCACCCAACTAGACCCAACACAAATAAATCGCAACCAAACAATTTAAAACCAATTTTACCAAACAAAACATGAGAATCGATCATTTTTAAGCATTTAGGCAAGTATTTCAAAAAAAAGGGCAAACCAACACAATACACACGATTTAAGCAATTACCCAACATCAATCAACAAGGCATTTACCTATTGCATTGGAGTTCAACCACAAGATTAAAGTGCGGGGTTCGAAAAACCAACCTTAATGCCGAGCACGAGATCACACAAAAATGTGGGTAAAATAGTAAAATATGGATGATTTAAAGTTCGGGTGAGAATGTATGCAAGTTATAAATGATAGAAGATGAAGGATTTTGAAATTTTAAACCGTTTGGCCTTTAAACCCTTTTAATTTGAGGCACCATCGGTGGAGTTAGTCGTGCTCGCCGACCCACTCGGCGATACGCCAAGTGGTATATTCCTCGCCGAGTTTTACAGGACCTTTAGCATATTTGTGGGTTTAAACAACAGACAAAGTTGGGCTTGCCGGCGTGTTCGGTGACTCGCGAATTAAATATTTAGTCCACCAAGATTTACAGAGCCCCACTTCAAGGTTTATGGTTCCAACAGTGGTTTAAGTCGGTGCTCGCTGACCAGTTTGGCGAGACGCCTACTGGACTTTTGGCCCACCAAACTACTCTTCTTCTAACACTCTTCACTTTTCAACCTGCATAATTAACACTCGTTATTCAAATTAAAAACCAAAGCATTAAAAATGTGGGTTTCCTCCCAAGAAGCGCTTTAGTTAATGTCGTACCACGACGAGGATACAAAATCAAGCTTCATTTTTGGGGTTTCCCATTGTGTCACTAGGCAACCCCCCTTGTTTTCTTGGATTCAAATGAGAAGAAATTTGACTCATTTGGGTCTCTAGTGTCTTAATAGAGATTTAGTGAGAGGTCATCATCTGATTTAGAGTTCAGAGATCCTCTTTCATATCTTTCAATACTTCGTCCAACCCTTCAACTTTGTTGAGAATGCTTCAGAGCGTGTCTTTTGTGCAGCCACCTTCAGATTCCTTGGGATTTTAACGTTCATGTGGAGGGACATACCTATCTTTGTCATCCTCTCTATCATTCCAAGTGGCATTACGATCACGCCAATCTTTGTTATGGTCTCTCCATCCCTCATCTCTATTCCAACCTTGATTTCTACCTGGTCTTAAGTAGTTTGCACGATAACCTCCTCCTTGATTAGCTAGGAAGTTCACTTCCTTATTGTACATATGCTTCATCGGGGTTTACTCAACCAACACCCACAACATTAACACTGTTTGTAACAAAACCTATGACATTTTTAGCCAAGATATCCAGCTGGGTCATCATTTTAGCCATGTTTTGGTCTCTCTCTTGATCCTTTTCGATCTATTCTTTTGTCATTCTAAAATTGAGAGGAGTTACTTAATCTTCATGAGTATACCATTCCCTATTGATCTTGATCATGCAAGCAAGGAGTTTAGACGCTACTTCGTAGGGTTGTTGCATTATACCACTGGGAACAAGTTGATCAGCAACTCCATTGTTCACCGAGTCAAGGCTCCTATATAAGTATTATAGCAACAACTTCTTAAACCTCAACCATGTCTCATGGATTGACTCACCTTCCAAACGTAGAATGGAAAAAACCTGAGACAGACTGATTCTTACGATATGTTCTTAAATGATAATGGACCACAAGCGTCCACGAAGTTCGGAATATGCTTATGGGGATCCTCATGAGCCAACACACCAAATAAACCTTTCAATTATGGGAGCTGAAGCATTGTGCTAATGATGTGAAAAAAAGTGTTTCCTTCAGTTGGAGGTAGACGTATTGCTCCCACACCACCCAATGGAATTAGGTGATTGGCATTTCGGTCATTTACATCATTGAGGTTTTCAACATCATTTTGGTGGCCCACTTTGCTACCATTACTTCTTTTAACGCTCATCTTCTCTTCTATATAACACAAGCAACACAAAACCAAAAACTAAATGTGTAGATTCAACTACAACAAAAAAGATCACAATTTAACTTCACAAAAAGAATTTTAAACGACACCACTCCTCGGTAGTGGCACTATTTTAAACTTCACTAAGCCTTGTTTGCAATTATCAACTACAAAACAGTCACACAAAATTGAAATAACAATGAGGAGAGGAATTCTCGGGATGTGATCAATTATAGGCAAATTTCACTATATGGGTAATTATAACTACTAATTCATAGCTATATATAAGTGGGTAGGCAAGAATATGAGTGAAATAGCTTTCTCTCGAAAAACTATTTCGCTTCAAGAAATTTCATTCAAACATCAACAAGCATAACAATTAGGAACAACACAAACGTTAATTCATCCACTCTCTTAAGCTAGACGGGTAGGATTGGGTTTAGGATTCTCTCTCTCGAGCTGAACCCATAGCAACCCAATAAATACAAACTATTTATCAAAAGCTTTAGCCCCAGAACTTCTCTCTCGAGCAAGCTAAGAACACAAGAATAGAATTGCATTTGCAATTACAATTCATAAATTAAACCTCACCTAATGATTAAACCCACTTCAATTTAGCATTTAAACTAGTAATAAAAAATATGCATAAGTTAATTCAACCCATAATCACATGATCACACCCCAATAATTGGGGTTTTAGCCAAACATCATAAAAAAGTAAAAACGGTTACCAAATCGATTATCCATCAACTGGGTAAGAGTATTCAAGCCTTTGCAATGCTTAAAATCAAAGAAAATTAGTAACCCACTTGCAAAATCTTCGAATTAAATCTCCAAAAGCTTTTTAGTCTACTAAGAAATTATTCTAAATGGTAGTAAGCTAAAATTTAGATAAGAGAACTCTGCAATTAAAAGTTCAAAATTAAATTTATAGTTGCCAAAAATTTGCCACGAAGGGCCATTAGACGAGATAAGTCACGTTCAATGTGTGGTTTGGTGAACCGCCCTTTGCTGTCGTCTATAGCCTTTTTGCATTGGATCTCAGCATCCCCATGACTTGTAACTTTGGGCAATCACTCTTATCATAGCAGAACTGTTCAGTGACACGCCGACTACCCCTTTTTTGTCGCCGATGTGGTTTCATCCATCATGGTTGACACATTGGTACTTTAGGCGGTCTAAATAGCCACTAGGTGATTCATCAAGGGCTCTTGGCGATCATCAGGCTCGCCTTTTTGCACTTATTTTGATTGTTTTGTTCATTTTTGCCTGTTAGTGTCCTTGCTTTGCTCCTCAATCCATATACCTGAAAATCAAGGCTTTAACATAAGTTTATGGCACAAATTAAGCATTTGAGGACACTAAAAATATATAAACAAAGCCCAAATTGAGTCCAAATCTAGGACTCATTATCGATCACTCAAGCTCACAACATGTCCTCTAAGGTCTTAATGGTACGTTATGCCTGACCATCCATCTTTGGATGAAATGTTGTGTTGAGATTAACCTGGGTACCAAGATCTTTCTGAAATGATTTCCAAAAATAAGAAGTAAATTGAGGACCTCTATATGAGATTATAGACAAAGGAACCCCATGCAACCTAAATATCTCATTAATGTAAAGCTTGGCGTAGTCCACCACCGAATTTGTAGTCTTGACAGCCAATCAGTGAGCAGGCTTAGCGAGTCTCTCCACTATCACCCAAATAGAGTCATGATGTCTGTGAGTACGAGGTAAACTTGTAATGAAGTCCATGTTAATCACTTCCAACATCCATGTACGAATGTTATTCTCTTGAGTCATACCTCCTAGTTTCTAATGTTGTACCTTAATCTGTTGACAATTTGGGCATTTAGCCACAAAATCTGCTATATCCCTCTACATGCCGTTCCACCAAAAGAATTCCCACAGATCACGGTACATCTTAGTGGCACCTGGATAAATAGAATATGTTGAGTCATGGGAATTTGGAAGGATTTGTTGCCTTAACTCACCCACTGAGGAATAGGCGACTTATGTAACGAAGCACACCATCTCCCACTTGGGGAGAAAACCTCAATTTTCTGCTGATGAACTTCACCTTTTAACTAAAGTATTACAAGATCACTATTTTGTTTTTCATTTAAATTCCGCTACTAACGAAGATTCGGATCTATTCTGAACTATCACACCACCATGTGACATGTCCGTAAGACCAACTCCTAAGAGAGAAAGCTGGGGAACATCTTTTGCTAATTCCTTTCTTTCTTCCTCAACATGTGCTACACTACCCATTGCTAGTCTTCTAAGAGCATTAGCTACTACATTGTCCTTACAAGGATGGTAAAGCACATTCATATCATAGTCCTTGAAGAACTCAAGCCATCTCCTCTGGCGAAGATTCAACTCTCTCTGGGTTAATACATACCGGAGGCTCTTATGATCTATGAACATATCTCTGTGATTACCATATAGGTAATATCTCCAAATCTTTAGGAAAAATACTACAACTGTAAGCTCGAGGTCATGAGTTGGGTGGTTCTTCTCATGGAACTTAAATTGGCTAGAAGCATAAGATATGACCTTACCTCGGTGCATCGAAACACAACATAGGCCGACCCTGGATGCATCACAATAGATCACATATCCATCTGAACCATCTGGTAGAGTCGAAATGGGAGTTGTAGTGAACCTATTTTTCAGTTCTGAGAATCTTTTCTCACACTCATCTGACCACCAAAATTTGACCTTCTTCTAAGTCAACTTGGTCAATAGGGAAGCTATGGATGAAAGTCCTTCAACAAATCTCCTGTAATGACCAGTCAAACCTAAGAAACTTTTGATATCTCTTGGAGAGTTGGGTCTGGTCCATTTCTGCACTGCCTCTATTTTCTGAGAATCAACTCGGAACCCCTTGCTAGATACCACATGACAAAGGAAAGTGACTGACTGTAACCAAAACTCACATTTGATAAACTTAGCGAATAATTGGCAATCTTTGAGAGTTTGCAGAACAACTCTTAGATGTGTTGCATGCTCCTCGTCATTCCTAGAGTAAATGAGGTTATCATCAATGAAGATGATAACTAACTGTCACGACCCGAGAGCATTCCCTAGTCGTAACATGGCATACTTGACCCCGAAGGGGTCGCATACAAGCCGTTAGCATTATCATATCATAACATCGTAGAAAAGTAGGGAGAATTTAAAACTTTCTTTAAAGCATAATATCAAAAACATTTCATAAAAGCGGAAATCTTTGTCTCAAACCGTCTATGAATAACATGAATAAAAGTCTTGGGACGCAGCCCACATAAAGTTTAAAACATAAGAAAAGACATAAATGAAACATAAGAGGTTTGTCCTCGAAGCTGTGAGGACTCACCAATCTTTAATCTTCTTGCACTTAGGAACCTAGCCTCCAAGCAACTCAATCTCCCAACACCCTACATTTGATTAGAATGTAGGCAATATGCGTTAGTACAAAATGTACCAAGTATGAAAGCTAACATACCAAAATAAGATATCTCAAAATGGTTAGTCAACATAAGACATAAGCATAAGAGACAATACATAATTATAACATAAATTCCAACATAAGTATCATACCATAACAAGTCAACATAAGACATACATAACTTCATACTTCAACCATAAGTCTTTCATAACCAAGTGAACTACTTCACAAGCCACCTCCAAGTATACTAGTGCAAGACAAAGATAGCATCCCATAATACTATCCAAGCTAAGTACCTCTCTTTGGTCATTCTTGGTCATAGCCCACCTTCATAGTCAATACCAAGGTTTTCATGTCATAAGAGCACTATACCCCTAAGTAACCCAAGGCACACTTGTGCAATGCATGTGGGGAATCCCATTATACCACACATACTAAGCATATCCTTAAGGTCACCATATTCACATCTACCAATTCTAGGTGTCACTATTGACCTATTTCATACTGACAAGGAACTATCAACTTAAGTCAATCATATCATGGTGAGGCAACTATAGCAACAAACCAAGATATGCATTTATCACATAAGAGGACACTTTATAAGTAGCTTCAAGTCATACTTGTGCCATGTATGAATGATATCCCATACTACCATCCACACTAAGTACTTCTTTAGGCTAACTTACTCCATGCTAACTATCTTTCATTCTAATCTATTAAGAGTAGCATACTACCAGGCTAGACCTAACTACCTTGGAAAAACATCATATCATACAATCCAAGCTATCTAAGAAAATATACAAGTATACCAACCTAGCCACCATGCAACCATTCAATAAGATGCAAGCTATCCATAGGGGAGTATGAATCCTCAACCCTAAGCTATCCTTAGGAGAGTATAATATCTCAATCCTAAGCTCTCATGAAATGGTCTTGGCCTAACCAAGTCAAGCTACCATGAAAGCATTCTAGTCATAATACTTCAAGCTATCCTTAGGAGAGCTTAATTCCTCAATCCCAAGCTATGATGCCTATACTAATGCAAGCTACCATGAAAAGCATCCTACCAATGCTAGTTCAAGCTAACCTTAGGAGAGATTAAATCCTCAATCCCAAGCTACCATGAGATCTACCATCCCAAGCTACATAATTCAACTATCCATGAAGGAATCATAATACTCAACCTCAAGCTATTCTAGTCTAACAAGCATGATTCATTTTAGGTGATTAACATTTCACATTCTACATACATGCAAGCTAACTCATCATATTAGACTTATTCTATAAGGCCTAGTGATCAACATTATACTTCAAGCCCTACATTCAAATTGTACTTCACATTCATCATACTAGTCTAGATTTCAAGGCACATTAGCCCAAAGCCTTAGTCATATGTCAATTCTAAGCATAATTTATCAAAAGTCCTAATTCTTAATCATTTCAATTCATATTCTAACATACACGCATAAGTCTAGTCAATTCATGATCTCATATTCACATCCTTGGATATACTCCATACACATCAACAACCCAAGAGAATCTAACAAAAATCATCAATTCCTCATCAAAAAATCTAAACCCACATACTTTGAAAATTAGGGTAAATCAAGGAATTCAGATCAATTCTTCATAATATCAGGAATCAACATCAATTTAATCATATATGAGTAGTATCCAGCCGTTTGGAATCATACCCACCTAAAACCCATGCATTGGAAGTAACCCCACCTTCATTGGGGTTCTTCTTCACAAATTAGGGGAAATTCTAGGGGCCTCTATGGGTGGAAGAACACATAGATGAAGAGCTAAACATACCTTGATAAAATCCCTAGAAAAAGCCTTTAGCAATAAACCCTTTGTTCTTGACCCTAGCTTCAACCCTAGCTTCTTTTTCAATATATGTTCTTCTTTGAGAGAGAAATATTTGAGAGAGGAGTGATTTGGGGTTTTGAATTGAGTCTAATCTAAAGTGCCTTAAAAATAAGGGGTGTATACTTAAAATAGTGTAAATAGGTTAATAAAATACATACAAAATGACCCCCACTTAAACCTAGTCGAATAGGATTTTACTCAAATGTCCCTCAGCTTGGCTGCCCCGTCCCAGGCACCACGGCCACTTGGATGGTCCTTGAAGGACACCACAGTCCGTGGTGTTGCCCGTGGTACATGGACCAGTAGCTCCTTCAACCATTTTTGGCCCTCAACCACCCTAATTTGCTAAGGCACCTTCACGGGCACTTTGATTGGCCGTGGTCAAGCAAATGGGTCATGAAGTGCCTCGTAAACTTGGGGCAGTATCTAGGCCTCTTGGCCTGGCCTCCCAAGTGTCCAAGGCATCTTCAAGGACCCCTTCATGGACCGTGGTCCACACCACTGGTCATGAACTCTTAGGCAGTGGCTTGCAAGGTTGGGCAGCCTTGGCCCTTTGGCTTAGGCTTGCCCTTTTGCCTTGGTGGCTTCCCTTCCCATGCACCACCGAACACCTATAGGTCATCTAGTCTACTAGGTCTAATGCACACCTTGATTCCCTACCATTAAACTCCTCATTCACAATACATAAAGTCTCATCTATGACACTATTTCACATATGACACACCATAGAACCCTAGCTTATGGATCGAGTTTGGTCTATTAGTTTCCAGGGTATTACACTAACAAGTACAAATACTTCTTCAACACCATGTTCATTAAGTCCATGAAAATTGCAGGAGCATTTGTAAGTCTGAAAGACATAACTACAAATTCATAATGATCATACCGAGTTCTGAAGGTTTTCTTAGCGATGTCACTATATCTTACTCTGAGCTTGTGATAGCTCGATCTAAGGTCTATCTTTGAAAAATATCTAGCACCCTGATGTTCGTCGAACAATTCATCGATCTTGGAGATGTGATATTTATTCTTGATGGTGATCTTGTTCAACTGGCGGTAGTCAATGCATATTCTGAGAGAACCATCTTTTTTTTTCACCAACAACACTAGAGAACCCTATGGAGATATACTAGGTCTTATTAAGCCCTTATCTAGAAGGACTTTCAACTGTTTTTTCAATTTCTTAAGCTCAGGTGGAGGCATTCTATAAGGAGGAATTGAAATGGGCTCAGTATCTGGAAGGAGATCTATTTCGAAGTCAATTTCTCTTTCGGGATGAAATCTAGGAAGATCTTCTGGAAACTCATTTACTACAGGGACTGACTCAAGAGTTGGGGTTTCAGAGCTTGAATCCTTTACCCGAACAAGATGATACATATATCCTTTAGAAATCATCTTTTTGGCCTTAATTTAAAAAATAAATCGACCCATAAACACTAAACTACTACCCTTCAATTCTAAGACTGGTCCATTTGAAAATTAAAACCGAACAATCCTAGTCCTATAATCGACTAAGAAATGATAGGAATGTAACCAATCCATGCCTAGAATGATATCAATGTCTACCATTTCTAACTCTACAGGATCTGCTGAGGTGACTTTCTAAGAGACTGTGATAGGGCAATTTTTGTATACCTGTCTAGCTATAACTTGGTCACCCACTAGAGTAGAGACTGAGAATGGTTGTGAAAGAGTTTCTGGATTAACACAAAAGTTTACTTCAATATATGGAATTACAAAGGAAAAAGTAGCCCATGGATCTAACAATGCATAAACATATATATGAAAGACTCGTAACGTAGCAGTGACCACATCAGTAGAATCTTCCTAGTCCTGGAGAGCATAAAACTTGTTCTGGCTCTGACCGCTACCTTTACCAGATGAAGCACCCTGTTGAGTTGGGTAACCTGCTGGTGCTGCTAGAGGTGTAGACTGAGCCCTATTGTTGTTATTTACTCCTTTCCCCTACCTAGTAGAAGGACAATCCTTTAACCTATGGCTAGACTGACCACACCCAAAGCACCCTTCCTTGCCCGAAAAGACACTTGCCTAGATGGTTTTTACCACACTGTGGACAAGTTGGGTAAGGCATGTTACCTGAAGCACCCCCTTGAGACTTAGAGCCTGATCCCCTACCTTTCTGATCTTGTCGAAACCTGGGGGATGGAGCACTAGCTGATGAAAGTGATGGGGCTGAAGATCTGTGCTGAAACTGTGAGCGAATTCCACCACCCGATGTTTGCTGAGAGTATTCATAGTTTTATTTCCTAGACTTCTTATTGTCCTTAGCTTGTTCCTTAAGCTTATCTCCCTCAACATGCTATGCATGGGTCATAACCCTAGTTATATTCATAACTTCTTACAACATAGGTTTTATGCACTCTTTCCCTAAGTTTGATACTCCATATAGAAACTTACTCATTTGTGCCCTTGGATCGGCAACCATGTGTGGAGCATACCTAGAGAGCTGGGTAAATTTATGTCTGTACTCTTGGACTGACATTGATCCTTGTCTCAAATTCATAAACTCCTGAGCTTAAGCCTCCCTCCATTCTCCCAGGAAGAACTTGTCAAGAAAAGCTCCAGTAAAACATTCTCAAGTCACAGGAGATGCATCCACACCCCTATTTTCTTTCCACTAAATGACCATATGGAGTCACATCCTTAAGTTGGTTGGATACCAACTCAACCCTATCATTACCAGTCACTTGCTTCAGTCAAACGATTTTCTTGACCTCATCAATGATGTTCTGTGGATCCTCACAAACCTGTGACCCTAGAAACTTAGGTGGATTCATTTGAACAAATCCTGAACCCTATCTACTGTTGACCAAACATTAGTGTTAGTAGGAAATAGGGCATGTTGATTGATATAGTTGGCTACACTTTGAGCCAAAAGTTGAATCGCATTCCGAAACTCCGCATTCAAAACCTCATAGTGTAGAGCTGGAGGAACTGTGTTACCGTTGCGGGCATTAGCATTCCTTGCGTAAGCTCTACAAGAAGGCATGATCTGAAATGCATAACGATCGATTAGAAACGAGAATTTGGATCATACCTCACGCACAATAAAAGTAGAAAGAAAGTCAAGCTTTTGATAAAACACTTCGTAGCCTCCCCTCATTAGATGTGGTGTACTTAACACCAATGAAAAGGACTCTACTTAGTGCAGATTTCAGACATCGTAGGACTCTTTAACCTAATGCTCTGACACCAAGTTTGTCATGCCCTGAGGCTACCCCATTGACGTAAACATGGTACCTAGGATCACAAGTGACCCCAATCTAACCCTGAGCTTGCATATCAAAAGCATACTGAACATATCTATGAAAAACTAAACTAATGCGGAAGCTAAAACATGATAAAACTCAATGCGAGGATTATCCAATACTGATCTGATTATAAATAATATGATAAAGTTTAGTGATACTGAACAATCACTCAAATACTAAATTTGAATCTAATACCATGACTTACAAAGCCTCTACTGCCTAGAGTTACTTGGACATGCCCCTAGCTAACTCTAGCAAAACTGAAACTGAAATTAAAGACAAAAAGGGAAAATATGTCTATTGTACTCAAAATATGAGGACTTACCAGTGAAGCTACTGAAATGGATCGAGAACGATCTACGCGTGATCTAGATGGTTAGTACATGAACCTACATCATGAAAGGATGTAGCATAGAGTATGCCTCAGTACTTGAAATATACTAAGCATGCAAGATATAAAATATAGCCGAACAAACATATGACTAAACAAAACAACATATCAATGATATATTCTGATAAGAAACATAGATACTAAAATAAAACTTAAATGTTGAGCTAAATAGAATGAACAACTACTAATCATGAACAAAACATGCTGAGATTGTATACTTAGGTAATAATTGAACACCTGGTCAAATAGCATTTGACTGTGGAGCTACTATTAACCAACATAAAACCACGTGAGTGAAACATGGAGTCCGATGTATACGCCCCATCGAGAGGACCCAATATAACTTGCCATGGGCATAAAGGCATGGATGGCGTGATCACTAAAGTTGATGCCCAACAAAGGTAACTTTTAACCTACGGGGCACGTAGTTCTGGGACTATAAGGGTACGCTGAACCCTAGTGCAACTCAATGCTAATCCTACTTCCAACTGGAATGTGTATGACACAACTTAACTGAAATACTGGATTAGCTCAATATTCTATCATGCTAACGGAGAATACAACATTTAAATACTGATAATGAAACATACAAAATCTGAGCCATATATATCTGTTTATCTGACCTAGCTAGTGTAATTTATGAACTAAATAAATCTATACAACCAGGGTTGTGAGTTTCATACAAAGAACTAAGCAACAATGTCACGAAAACATGATACTGTAATTAAGTCACTATAACAGTTAAATCACAACAATTTTCTAAAGTTCTAAAAAGCCTAGGTATAAGCAATATATAGGAAATTTGAAGAAGTTCTATAATGTTTTTAATATTGCATCTATCACTCTGTCTTTGTATTTACTTGAGTTGTGGTGAGTATTTCTTCCAGCCTTGTAAGTTCAGTTAGGTATTGCTTTCCATCGTTTGAGCCAGATATTTTTTTACTCTAACCTTATAACATACTCGTACATTCACTGTACTGATGTCATTCGACTTGTATCATTTTATGATGCAGATATATGAGTTTAGGATCATAAAAAAGTGTTTCGTTGAGGTTAGTTGGTACTCCAGTCAACATTGGTGAGCCTAATGGTATTCCGGAGGACTTCTTCAATACCTAATAGTTAGTAGTTTCAAGATGTCATGGGTATTGTGCTGATATCCTTCTGTAATAGTAGATGTTTCATAGATAGATATAGTTGAGGATTTTTTTTAACTATTTAATTTCTTTGAGCTGTATTACAAAATATAAGTATTCTCATTGAGTATTGTTAAGATTAACTTTTTAAAGTTGAGAATGCGAGTTTAATCTTAGTTGCACCCGGATAAATAGATTGTCTGGAACTATGGGATTTTGTAAGGATGTGCTTCCTCAACTCACCCATATTAGCAACAAATAAGCGACCCTGTTTACGAAGCACAACATCTCCCCCTTGGGAGAAAACCTCAACTCTTTGCTAATTAACTGCACCTGAAGTAACATAGGATTGGTATCCTGTTTTTCCCTAACCTCCACTACCAATGAAGATTCTTATCCATTATGAACTATCACACCACCATCTGACATGTCCATTAGGCAAACTCCTAAGAGAGAAAGTCGGTGAACATCTTTGGTTAATTCTTTCTTCTCTTCCTCAACATGTGCCACACTACCCATGGATAATCTACTAAGGGTGTCAACTACTACATAGGCCTTACCCGAATGGTAGAGCACATATATGTCATAGTCTTTGAGCAATTCATGTGACTTCCCTGTCAAAGATTTAACTATTGTTTGGTGAACACATACTTAAGGCTCTTATGATCTATGAACACATCAACATGAACACCATACAAGTAGTGTCTCCAAATCTCTAGGGAAAATACTACAGTTGCAAGCTCAAGGTCATGAGGCAGGCATTTATTCTCAGGGACATTAAGTTGTATAGTAGCATATGATATGACCTTACTTATTGCATCAACACATAACCTAGGTCGACCATGAATGCATAACAATACACCATGTAACCGTCTGAACCATCTAGCAGAGTCAAGACAAGAGTTGTAGTCAACTTGGTCTTCAAATCTAAGAAGCTTTTCTCACACTCATTTAACCACTGAAAATTGACATTTTTCTGAGTCAACTTGGTCAATGGGGAATCTATAGATGAAAATCCTTCAACAAACTTCATGTAGTAACCAGCAAAACCCAAGAAACTGATGATATTTCTCAAAGAGGTAGGTTTGGGCTAGTGTTGTACTGCCTAAATTTTCTGAGATCCACTTGGATCCCTTCACTGGATAGCACATGACAAAGGAAAGAAATAGACTGTAACAAGAATGCACATATTCTAACTTTAGCGAATAGTTGGCAATCTTTGAGGGTTTGCAGAACAACTCTCAGATGAGTTGCATGCTCTTCCTCACTGTGAGAATAAATGAGGATATCATCAATAAAGACAATGACGAACAAGTACAAATACTGTTTGAATAGTTTGTTCATTAAGTCCATGAAAGCTGGAGGTGCATTCGTTATTTCAAAAGTCAGGGTTCTCAGTTTCGTGGCTAGAGGTTGATTTGAGAAATTCCAAGCTTTGGTGAGTCCTCATGCTTCGAGGAAGGATGTTTATTTTTTCAGTTTTCTCTCATTTTTCCAGTTTTTGGACATGATATATAGGCTAGACACAATTTCATTCTATTGTATTACATGGCTATTAAGACAAGTGTTTAGTCTACCGCTTTTCTTTTAAAAAACTTTTATATGTATATATTTTCTTTTAAATCTTTAAACTTTATGATCTTGTATGATGTATGCTAAGTGGCTTGTATGGGGCCTTTCGTGGTCTTGTACGCCATGTCACATCTAGTGGGTACCCTTGGGTCATGACAAACTTAGTATTCAGAGCAAAAGATTTAGAAAGGTCCTAGGATG
Source organism: Solanum lignicaule (assembly GCA_029582545.1). Taxonomy (NCBI): domain Eukaryota; kingdom Viridiplantae; phylum Streptophyta; class Magnoliopsida; order Solanales; family Solanaceae; genus Solanum; species Solanum lignicaule. The sequence continues at coordinate 20,470 of JAJOOF010021308.1, forward strand.
TCTCAGAAGCCACATCGAGTAAAGTCTTGTTATGAGTGTGAAGTGCACCACATTTATGAACAGGAGGCTAGAAGATGTTTATTAAGCTCCACTTCTTTCATTACTCTAAAGTCGTGTGATAGAGTGTATTTCTAGGTGTCTTTCTCTCCTAACACCTATTTATGCTTTTCAGAATATGCTTCCATGAAGGAATCCTGTGAGAATGAATGGGAATGTTCGTGAAAATATGAGACAAGAGGTTGCCAAAGTGATGGTCAACCCTCAGGCCGAGCAAGTGACTAATGATGAGTTTCGAGCCGCATTTCATGCATTGGCCCAAGCTATGATGGCTCAAGCAAATAGGGAGGTTGTAGCTCTCGTGAACCCGTATGTGGGTACGACAATAACTAGAGTAAGAGACTTTATTAGAATGAATCTTATGGAATTTCATGGGTCTAATGTTGAAGAAGATCCTCAAGAGTTCATTGGTGAGGTAAATAAGGTGTTAATGATCATTGGAGTGACGTTGGTGGAAAAGGTGGAATGGGTCGCTTATAAACTTAAGGGAGTTGCTCAATTTTTGTTCAACCAATGGAAAGAAGAGAGGGTGGTAGATGAGGGTCGTCTTGATCGAGAGAAATTTACTGTTTCTTTTCTTGATAGGTTCTTTCCCCTAGAGATGAGAGAGGTAAAAGTACTTGAGTTCAATAACCTTCACCAAGGAGATATGAGTGTGAATGAGTATGCTTTGAAATTCACACAATTGCCTAAATATGCCCCAACTATGGTTGCTGATCCAAGGGCAAGGATGAGTAAGTTTGTCTTGGGTGATCTCCACTTAGTTGTCACAGAATGCCTAACCACCATGCAAGTTAAGGATATGAATGTTTCCTGGTTGATAATACATGCACAACAAATAGAAAAAGAAAAACTTAAAGGAGAAAACCAGGGATTCAAAGAGGGAAAGAAAGGATGATGGTGAGTCTTCACATTCAAGGTCCGATAGAGGTAATCCTTCTCAAGATAATGGAGGTAGTGACCAAATATATCCTGAGTGTAGGGAGTGTGGAAGAACAAACGAGGGTAAATGCTTAGCCGATTCCAATTATTTCTTTGGTTGTGGTAAGATGGATCATAAAATAAGGAATTGTCTTTCGGTTGCTAGAAATGAGGGAGATAGTCGTCGACAAACTCAACCATACCCTTCATCCGGTCCTAGTGGTGGTCAGAAATAAGATAGGTTCTATACTCTTCAAACTCAAGAAGATCATGAGGGTTACCTAGATAGGTTCTAGCTTTTGGTTATGTATTACTTGATATTGAGTGTTTTGTTTGATATCGTAAGACGCCATGTATGGAGATAGTGTTTTGAGTAGTCGATGAAATCCTTGGGTAAAATTCTTAAGTGTTTTCTTGTATCAATGGTTTAGTGGTTTTTAAGACGTTAATGTTATGGTTAGATTGAGGGAGATTGATTTGAAAAGACTAATGGGGTTTTCTCCCAAGGGGGATATAGTGTGCTTCATGGTTGGTAAATGAGTAGAACTATGTTGGTTTTGGAAGAGTTCCTTGTTATGGTTTGGTGGGTGAAAATTTGGAGGTGATGTGACTTCTTAACATCCCTATCTCGTTCCTTTATATTCTAGTCTAGCTTGAGGCCTTAGCACTCATGGTTCACTCTTAAGTATTCTTGTGTCTTAGTCATCCTCATGTTTCATCATTCATGTATACTCATGATTGAAAATTTTGATTTTCAAAAATATGATTTACTTTGATTGATTTCTTCATGTTTATGTGCATTTGAGTATGATCTTGCATGTTTGTCTTATGAAATGATGTTTTAAAAAGTATGCTTTATCTTTGAGATGAACTTTCCTCCTTGGGTATGCTCATTTATGTGATTGCATTCATGTTGGGCTTTTAGCTCTAGTTCCTATCTTCTTTCTGATGTTTTATGTATGTCCTAGCTTTGAGTAGATATTCTTCCTTGGTTGTGTGCATTTTGAAAAGTTCCATGCATTATGGGTTTCTAGTTTAGAGTCCTTTTCTTCTAGTGATGTCTAGAATATTATTCTAGGACTAATGTTCCTAAGGGGGAGATGATAACATCTCGGAACCTAGTGGGATAAGAATTGAGCCAAGTGGGAGGTCACTATCCTTCTATGGAGGCAAGGAACCATTCATGGAGCCCCTAAAGGGCCATAAAGGGCACCACGTCTCATTGTGGTGCACTTGGACCCTCACAGTGAGTGGCCAAGTGGAGCTAACATCCCACGACCACCAACACAACTCGTGGTGGGACCACAGGTCATGGTGATAAACGTGACGGGAGGTAGTAGCTACCCAAAACACATCCTCCTCCCATGAGCCACTTGACGGATCGTAGAGGTGGGAGTGTGGGGTGAATGGTTTCAGGGGTGGCAAGCCAAGCCACTGTTCAAGGACAATGGTTGGCACCACCGCTCGTGAGAGCCTCAACAGCTCGTAGAGAGCTTCGTTGAGTAGGGTCGGCAGTTTTTAGTTTAGGGACTTAGGGGTCTTTTCCCGATTTCTTTATAACGAAGCTATGTTGTTTTATCCAACCCTAGGACCCTTATATAAGCGATTCTAACCCCAAAACCTACCCATTCAAGTCATTCTCTTAAAAATAACCAAAATAATTGGGTTCTTCCTCTCCAAAATATTTCTTTCTCTAGAACTTGAAGGAGAAGAAACGTTCAAGCTAGGGCTTGATGTTTACGTAATCAAGACACAACTTTCAATGCAAGTGTCTACGATCGTACAATAGTAAAGTTACCCAACCAAGGGTTGGGGTCGAGTCCCAAGGGAGTGGGCTTGAGAATTAATAGAAGAATAAAATTAAGTTCTAATTAGTCATAGCTAAAAACATTATCGAATATAAACATGTTAAATCTAAGGGGTGACGCAAGCGCCAATGATCAATAGGGGTTTCTTACGCAAGTTAAGAGCAAAATCAGCAAAAACAAAGAGTACTAATCAAGGAGAGGGAATTCTCCAGATGTGATAGGAATACGAATTATTCTAGACTATTGGGTACATGCTCTTGATAGTAAATCCGGGGAGTATTTGTGACTAGGCTTGACTATAGTGGGGGTAAATTCTCTCTCGAGGAACATACCCTGAATCAAATGGGTTCCACTCGGACACCCACTTGCCACATGAAGAACAAGCTCCGCCTTAGCCCACTCACTCTCTCGAGCTGAGTGTGCGAGAGAAGGACTAGGGTTCACTCTCTCGAGCTGAACCTTATGTCGATCCACTCCCACCGGCCATCAATTTAGTAGTCTTAGTTTTACGACCTCTCTCTCGAGCAAGTTGAAAACACAAAGGTGAAATCGTATTTGCAACTACAATTTCATTAAGTTCCACCACAAATACTAAATGAAATCACATTTACACATCATATAAACCATCAACAAGCAAAACTCAACAGATAATCTAAAGCATATTCACAAATTCACACCCCAAGAATTAGGGTTTTAGCTACACATGTAAAAGAGACATAAATTTATGCCATTATGAGTTTGCATTCAAATGGGTATGAATATTTAAGTCTCAAAACAATCAAATATAGAAGAATCTAGAAGACCCAAGTTCAAATTCTTGGAGTTGAAACCCTTTGAATCTTCAAGTTCTTCAAAACCCTCTCCAAACCTAGAATTAAAAATTCTACCTTAAAAATTATATATTAAAAATCTGATATTAAGCTACAAATCTCAAAGAGTATTTCTAGTTTTCAAAAATCTGTGCTGCAACGGATCATTCGGCGTCGTTAGTCGAGATCACCGATCAACTCGGCAATCCGCCTATAGTAGGTTTCATCGCCGTCTTGCTCTATCCTTCAGCATCGTCGTGCTTTGGTTCATTGGGCAATATAGTACTGCTTCGTGGAACTGCTCAGCGACACGTCGACTGCTCCTTTTCACCACCGATTTGATCCTTTCCTTTAGGGCTCAGCACACTGGAACAAAAGGCGATGATTAGACCTTTTGGCGATTCGCCGAATGGGTTCGGCGATTCTCAGATTTTCATTTCTTCGTTCTTTCAGCTACTTTTGTTCCTTTTTGCGAAGTAGTGTCCATGCTTTCCCTCAAACTCCAAATACCTGAAACCTAAGGGTTTTCATTATATATTGAGATAAAATATGCATTTGAGGACACTAATTCTATCAAAATATAGCCCTAAATGAGTCCAATTTGTGGAATCATCAGGGCTCAAGGTCAAGTCTCAATTCTCCAATCATTTGTGGGATTTGATAGTAAGGTATGATAGTTTTCAGCCATGGATCCCTACCATCAATTGAGTTCCCAAATTCTCCAAATTAGAAAGTAAGAATTCCCCAATTGAGTTAGGGTTTTCATCAATTGCCATGGGTTCTCTTTAATGTTGATTCAAATGATTGAATTATGATCTCTTATCGTTGATTTGATTAAATACTATTGTTTTTATGATGATCCTATGTACAACCCATGTTTTCTAGATGTTGATGATTGAAAGTGGGTTTTGAACATTGAGAGATGAATTTATGAAAATATGTATGTCTTCTCTTTATGAAATAGATTTAAATGAATTTTAAGATGCTTTGACTTTGAAGAGATGATGAAGCTTATAGATGAGATTGTCTATATGTTCATGAAAATATGTTTATGACTCAAGAAAGCTTATAGATGAAATTGTCAAGATGCTCTATAAATCTTGGCCACATGAAGTGAATGAATGTGGGCCTTAAAAGCTATTTGATGAGTCCACAAATTGGACACATTTAGGGCTTTATTTTGAAAAGAATAGTGTCCTCGAATGCTTATTTTATCTAAATATCTGATGAAAACTCTTAAGTTTTAGGTATTTGAAGTTTTAGTGAAAGCATAGACACTTGGGCGCAAAAAGGAACAAAAATGCTAAAAAGAATGACGAAGCTGAAGACCGAGCATCGCCAAGCACACTTTACGATTCACCGAAGGGATTTACTATGCCCTTTGTTCCAGTACATGAAGCCTTGAAGGAGAAGGTTCCAAAAGGCGATGAAAGGAGCAATCGGCGCATCGCCGAATAGTTCCACGAAGCAGTACTATACCGCCCAATGGTCTAGAACCTGAAGGTGCTGAAGGCAAGCATGAAATGACGATGAGATAGACGAAGGGTGAGTCACCGAAGTCATTCAGCGACATCGACTAATTTCGCTGAAAGATTCACCAACGCTATTTTCTGAAGTCTATAAATACTGAACTTATTATTATTTTTAGGAGTGGAACTTTTATTTTAATTTCCATAAAATAATAGTACTTTTTAGATATTTTCTCTCAAGTTTGGAGAGGGTTTTTCGGAACTTGAAGACAGAAGTTCATCTTCCCCAAGTTGGAAGTGGGTATTCTTTATTCTTCTTCCTTTGCTTAAATTAAGGTTTACTGTCTTATACCCATTTGATTTTACTATCATTTTAGGTTTATTTTGTTATTTCTTGATGTGTGGCTAAAAACCCCCATTCTTGGGGTGTGATTTAGCAAATATATGTTGATATTATTATTGGATCTTTCTTGCTGATAGTTTAGATGTAGTTTAATGGTGATTTAACCTAGTGGTTGTGGTTTAATCTAAAGGGTTTGTAGTTGCAAATACAAAGCCACTCATGTGTTTTCGGCTTGCCCGATAGGGAGGTTGCGAAACCAAGACCACTAGACCGATGGCCTAAGGAGTGGGTCGACATGAGGTTCAGCCCGAGAGGGTGAGCCCTAGTCCCATATCCTAACACTCAGCTCGAGAGAGTTAGAGGGGTAAGGTGTAGGCTGCTCTTCATGCGGCAAATGGGTGTCGGAGAGGAACACATTTGAAACGGGGTAAGTTGCCCGAGAGGGAACTTATTTCCATTTAAAGCTTAGCCTAGTCACTATTATCTTACAAATTCCTTATCAAAAGCATGTACCCAACTATTTATCTTAACTTGTATTGCGGTCACACCCCAAGAACATTTCCCCATACTTGATTTTCTTGTTAATTTTTGCTGCTTTTACTACTTGTAACAAAACCCCCAAATCGATATTTCACACTTTCGTGTCACCCTCTTTATTTATCATGTTTTTATTTGTTAATGTCTTTAGCTACGACTAGTTAGAACTTAATTTTATTTTTCTATCAATTCTCAAAACCACTCCCTTGGGACACGAACCCAACCTTTAGTTGGGTTACTATACTATCGACAATCGTAGACACTCATACCATAGGTTAGTGTCATTGGTCACGATAATCATCAAAATGGCACCACTGCTGGGGAGTGATGTTATTTGAGAATTTTTAGATTAGTAGAATTTTTGTTCTTCTTAGTTGTAGTTCACTAACTTGACTTCTAGTTTAGTTTTTCGTTGAGTTTTCCACTTAGATGAACATGGCTTAGCAGAGTAGTGGCAAGTTGGTTGAATTGAGCCAAGGAGTCTCAAACGACCTCACGCTGATCGCACTGGCATCTCAACTAAACAAACTGGCCACCAAACTCTCAGAGGTGGAAGTCCAATGAAAAAACAACGGGAGGTATATAACCCCTCATGAGTGGAGGAAGTCCAGAGATGGGAGAGAAAATCGTGTCGAGGACACACTTCAAATCATTCTCCAAAAGGTCACAGATCTGGATCGAGTGTTGGAAGAAATGAAGGAGAATATTGAAGTGCTAAATCAAATTATTGGATCTCACTCTAGATCAATCCAGCTAATCAGGTCACTCATGAGTTTCATAGTGCCGCATCTCCACCCAAATGACATATTGGGGGTACCTAGTGACACTAGGGTCAACCCCAATAACGGAGAATAAGACAGGACTTGCGTCGTGCCACGATGTTAACTAAGGCGCTTCTTGGGAGGCAACCCAAGGTGATATTGCTTTAGGTTATTTTGTTCAAATAATGGTGTGCCAATTTTGTAGGCTAAAGCGAGTAAGGTGTTGAAAAGTGCAAGTTGGCGAACCAAAGAACCGGTTGGCGAATTGCCGAACCTATCGGTGATTACGATTTAATTCGCCGTGGTGACCCCAAAATAAGAGATGTCCTGTGAAACTCGGTGAGGTAAGTATGCGTTCGGTGTGTCACAAATTTTATTGGCGATAAGACTAACGTCGCCGAATGACAGAGAACTGAACGGTTATGTAAAGGCAGAAAGCCAACATGTTTGAAGCTCTCACTTTCCCTTTTCTGAAACTCCTCAAAATCACACCAAAGGTACTTATTCTTAGATTTTTACCTTTCCACTAGTATTTCAATTAGTAAATAGTGCTTGGGGTTGGATCTCTCTGCTGCCTAGCATTTCAAAAAGCAATTTGACCGGCATTAAAGGTTAGTCCGTAAAACCCCGAATTTATCTTCAAAGCTTATGCACTCTTTTGCAATTGTAGTATCAGGATGACGTGTGATGGACCTCTCTGATAGAAATAAGTTGATATGCTATGAGTAATTCAAGTTTAATTGCCTGAAATATTTTAATAGTCAAATGCTTTGTTGTTTGTGATTTAATTTGATTGAGTTTGTGTTGGGTATTGCTTGATTGTCGTGATATTGGTGGGGAAAAATCTAAATGGCCCACATTTATGTTAAACAATGAAAATTTCTCAACAAAAGAATGGGTGGCGACATTCTTAAAGGTGATCGTTTGTAAATGGCCAAAATTTGGCAAGACCGAAAGAAGTATGAGTATTCTGAGATGATGGGAAGTATGGGTATTGTCTGAATTTCGTGTTTGCATGCTGTGATTTTATTTCCAGGGCTTGTAAGGTCGATTCGAAGAAGTGGGTTGAGAAGTAGGCACGTTAAATCAGTCGGCGAGCTAGGTCGAGCTCGCCAAACGATTCGGCGGTTCGCCTACTGGTCTTAGATTGCCCTACACTTATGTCCATAGTGCTGAAAAGATCTGTAAATTTCAGCGGACACATCCGTGGTCGCCGAAGGTATTCGGCGACTCGCCATTAACACTCCAGTCCGCCCTTCGCATGCCCTCTCTACCCTCTTTCACTGTATCCTTTGGAGGACTACTTCGTCATCGCCGAAAGCAATCTGCGTCTTGCCAAACATAGTTTTTCATCACTTATTTGCCTAGATTTCAAGCTAATCCCTTTGACAAGTTCGACCTAGATCGCTACAGAAGCGATTCACTGACTGTTTGACGAACTTGTCTGCTTCAGATTTTTTGTATTTTAGTGTGATTGTTCTTCTCCCTAATCACAAACCTTTCCAGATATGGTACGTACAAACTTTAACGCACCACCTCAGAGCAGGGCTAAAGGAATTACAATCAATGAAGGAGGATCACGTCCTTCATAAAAAAGAAAGCAAGATCTCCCACCGGGAGATAAAGGCAAATGAAAAAAGCATATTGCTAGAAAAGGGTTAGCTATTGAGCCACACTTCTCTGAATCGGATGATAAACAACCCTTGATTCACTGAAAAAATAGGCTCAGGGATGGACATCAATCTACACCTACCAGAGTTCCAGCAACCCTAATTCCTTCTACGACTGAACCAGTGCCAGCTTCGGTACCACCTCCAGTGGCCCCTGCACTCCCCATAGCTCCACATCCACCTAGATTGCTAAACAAATTAGAAGGAGATCGTTTACGAACCATTATAGAAGAAAAATTACTATCTGTGGAGGGTTTGGAAGGTAAGCATGTTGAGGTGCTTGACACACTCAGGTATCACGAGTTCGACCAGTTCACTAGACCATGGGGCTCTTACATCCCTTCTTGGGTTTGGGAATTCTACCTAGCTTATGGGGAGTCAGTCCCGAAAAAAAGAAAAAGGCTAGTGAGTTTTGACCGGTGAAGTCGGTTATGGTCAAAGGCAAGGATGTGGAGTGTCACAACGAGCATATTAATGTCGTATTGTATCAACCACTGCAATCGGTACTGCCCTACTAGGGTTTGCCTACTTCTCAGTCCCTGGATGACTTGAAGGGTTGGCTAGCTCCGATGATCTCTAATACCACCCCTAGGTGGATGGATACAGGAGGACATGAACATTGCCTCCCGGTACTGGTTTGGTTGCATCAGCAGCACTATTATGCTATCCCAGAACGAGTCCACTCTATGTCATCTTAAGGCTGTTTACCTTGGGTCTATCATGGCTAGGAGGCGGATCGACTTGGGGCTACATGTTTCACTGGAGATGGTTGTCGGTTAAAGAATCTCCTAAATAAGAGTAAAGAGTATTTTATTTTATTTTTATATAACATTAAGGTTATCTCTTGTTATATAATATTTTGAGTGTTGCATCTATTACTGTTGCTTTGTATTGAGTTGAGTTGATGTGACTATTTATTCTAGCCTAGTCAGTTCTGTTAGTTATTGCTTTCAGTTATTTGAGCCACATATTTTTTTATTCTAACCTTATCACATTCTCGTACATCCAATGTACTAAATATATTCGACTTTCATTATTTTATGATGCAAATACAGGTAATTAGGATCATCAACATATGTTTCGTTGAGGTCTTTTGACATTCTAATATGCTTTGGTGAGCCTTCTTATATTCTAGAGGACTTAACCTTTACCTTACCGTTTGTAGTTTTGACAGGTCGTGGGTCATGTCCTGATATCCTACTCTAACAGTAGAGGCTTCATAGATAGATAGAGTTGAGTACTTTTTCATTATTTACTTTCCTTGAGTTGTTTTACAAACTATAAGTATTCTCATTGAGAATTGTTGATATTTACTTCGTAAAGTTTAGTATGGGAGTTTAATGAATTTAATTTAGATTTTTTTAAAGCTTATGTATGCTTGAGTTAGTCTTCCGCCTGTAGTTAGCAAGGATAACGGTTCACATGGGGACTAGCAATGGTTCTCGAGTGTCGGTCACGTCTAGCGTGTAGACTCAAGTCGTGAAAAATTTGGTATTAGAGCACAGAGTTCAAGTGCCCTAGGGTGTCTATGAAGCCGTGTGAGTATGATAATATTTATGGTTGTGAGGGCCCTACTTCTATAAATGAGGGAATATAGACATTTATGAAAAGTGTTCATTCTTTCATACTATATACCGTGCAATAAGAACTGTATCATAATGAACTTCTTCATATTATTGTGTTTCTCAAATTCATTCAATTACCCCTCATACTCAAGGTGGTTGAAAAGCAATGTTAGATCCTTATCGATGAGTAACTCTTAGAAAAAGTCTCGAGGAAGTCATGAGAATGTAGAGGGTCTTGAGGGAAGCCCCTGAGTGAGTTAAGAGTTGAGTTTCAAAAGAATGCACTTTTATTAATATGAATCTTGCGTTCAAGCTAAAAGCAAGGTGTATTCCGAGATTGTTTTCCTGAAACCTTTTTTTAGTGGAGACCCTTATGGGGATGTTTGTTTTAGAGCTTGGGTTGTGTTTTCACCCAAAAAGATAGTATGAGTAATGAGATTATAAGAAGTAGTAGTAAAAGGGCCCAAAGTTAGAGAATTGCATGTAGATGATAAGTAATCTAAGAAAGAGAGATAGTGATGAGGCAAATTATGTTACTCTAGTCATGCACTCACTAAGTTAATAATGAGAAGTTTTCCCTTATGGGTAGACTAAGAAGTGATGAGTTTGTGAAGATTCCATGATAGGAGGTAGAGTAAGATTTACAATTTAGGATGAGTTAGAGTTTACTTTAACTAGAAAGGAGTTCATGATGGGGTTTCATTGTTTTAGTAAAGACCAAGTGTACATGTTGAATAAAAGAGTAGATTATTCATGAGGTGATACATCTAAGCCAGACTTATGATTTTTGAGAAATCTCATGATATTCAAAGGGTTATTGAACAAATTAGGCAATGATGTATAATGAATAAGGAAGTAGTACTTAATTTGTGAAATGAAATTGACGGTAAATTATAAGTATGAAGACTGAGAGATAAAGATTTACTACTTGTCATGAGGTTTTAGTGGGCGAGTTCCCAAAATATTATCTAGCAGTAGTAAGTTAGTATAGTAAGCGAGCAATCATATTGATATTCGGGTTTTGTAATAAACATTAAGCTTGATTTGAGATGAGTGTCGTGATCAAAAGAATGGCAACATGAGGGTGATGATGTTAGTTTTGAGATGTGATCTACACATAGAGTAGGTGAGGAATTAAGAGGTTAGTTACCATGGATGTGACTAAGTCATACGAGTAATAAGAACATTAAGAGGTGTACTCGAGATTGTATGTAATTATTCAAGGTTACGATTAAGTTAATGATTTTCCATGTGTTCCTAGATAATATATTTGAGCTTTCGATGTGGAATAGGCTAATGTAAGCCATAAAAAATTTTATTCCTTAAGAGTTAGATGAAACGGACTTATAAGCCAATAAGAACAGGTTAAAATAAGCATATTAGAAAGAGGTATGTTGAAGTTTGCTTTTAGTTACTGCAGTAACTTTTAGCAAAATAAGTTATTTAGTTTGAATAAATTTGAATTTTGAATTTTAGTTAGTTTGTTTAAGTTGTTGAGATATTTTAGGTTGTTTAAATTTTAAATTATGCATATTCTGTGTTTTATGTTGGCTATTTAAAGCCCCTCAATGCTTAATAAAATTATTGAAAGTCATTTCAATCCATTCAGAGATATTTTTAATCTTTTTGTGCTGCCCCATTTTTTTAAAAACACGAACAATGGTATCAAGAGCTTCATTGATCTTAAGGGATCTGTAAAATCTTCCAAAGACCTACCATACATTTTTAACCCGTAAGGGCTACCTTTTTAACCAGTCAGGGCTATTTTAACCCATTAGGGCTACCCATTTTAACCCATCAACGCTACCTTTTCAACCCGTGCTTTTTTCAATGCACATGCTTTTCTAAATCATTTTAAAACCAAAATAATGGCAAGCAGCAGTCTCTCTTTGAATGCCCCACAAATTTTCACAGACGAAAACTATCAAATTTGGTCTGTGAGAATAAAACCATATTTTGAAACCTATGTGATATGTGATGTTGTGATGGAAGAAAAACCCTTACAACCTCTCTCTGCAAATCATACAAAAGTTCAAATTAAAGGACTTTCAAAAAAACTTCTACACAAGACAATGTCATCGCATGTGTTTTCGAAGAACAAAATCAAAAGAACAAAAAGAAAAAAGAAGAAATTTTGCAAGTTCAAAAACAATGAAAAAAATTCAGTATCAACTACCAAAGCAAAAATTGAGGAGGAGCATTTTTTTTCAATTGCAATAACTAAAGCAATGTAGGAGTGTTGAAGTTTGCTTTTAGTTACTACAGTAACTTTTAGCAAAATAAGTTATTTAGTTTGAATAAATTTGAATTTTGAATTTTAGTTAGTTTGTTTAGATATTTTATGTTGTTTAAATTTTAAATTATGTGGATTATGTGTTTTATGTTGGCTATTTAAAGCCCCTCAATGCTTAATAAAATTATTGAAAGCTATTGAATGTCATTTCAATCCATTGCGAGACATTTTTAATCTTTTTGCACTGCCCCATTTAAAAAAAAACACCAACAAGGTCTTAGAAGGAATCTTAGTACTTGCTTATTTAGAGTTCATTAGCCATGAGATATGTGTTTCCCGAGTATTAGAGCATAGGGAATGTAGACCAGTGTAGAGATATGAAATAGATCCATAGAGTTAAAGTGGCAATGCTCGACTTAAGGGGGAGTGATAAGATGAGAAACCAAGTCAAGTGTTGAGAATCAGTTAGTGATGTCTTCAAAAAAAGTTAAAGTGATGTATCAATCAATTTATAATCTTGAGTATTCCTCAAGTTCAGTCATTTCAACATCATGATGATATTTCTTATATCATAATTTTTTCCTTGACCCTTTCTCATACACTTCAGAGAGTTTCATATCTATGCTCAGTTTTCAGAATGAGGGGCAATGACTTTATCCCATTAATCTGAAGCTTAATTCATAATGTTATGGATATCAGCCTCACGATATGAACCTATTCATATAAACATCATGTCTCATAGTATGTTCAGTTTCACAAATTCATGATTTACTCTCAATGGCTAGTGTCATATTGTTATGCCATGCATATTCTTATGTCAGACTTCTCGAATGAATCGTGGTTATGAACTTTTGCGCTAAAGTTCGTTTAGTGATCCTTTGTAGTTTTGGAAGTGTTATTTTTTTTAGTAGGTGTGTGATGATAGAGAAGAGTGTTGTTATCTATTATTTTTATAGGGATGGTTTGTTTATTCTTTCTAAGGTTATCAATGTGGAGGAGAAGCAGATAAGGTTTTACGATGAGTAATAAGTTAGTTCTTGGGGGTAATGCATGAAAGTTCAGCTCGTAAAGATGATGAGAGGATGATAAATTCTTATAAGGGGTGGTTAATAGGAGTCCATGGAGAGCTTATAGTATTAGGCTTGAATGTGATGTTGGTAGCATGTGGATGAAGGGATGATGCATTATGTTGTTCTTGATTAAGACTCGAGGTTGGTTGGATGTAGTTGTACAGAGTAGTGTTCTTGGAATGAGATATCCTACATAGCTATATAACCCGAATGTTGTGATTTAGATTTGAATAATCACCCTATGTTAAGTACCTTGTGATTTTGAGTTAGGCTTGAATATAGTAAGAGTAACCCTTTTCCATTCTCAGTCCAACCGTCATTCGAGGACAAATGATCCCATGGCGGAGATATTGTAACATCCCAAAATTTCTATGTTAAGACTATAGTCATTTTTCATGATCAATAAGATTTGTACCGAGTGATTAACAATTTTCCTAGATGTTAAGGTCACTAGAATCCCCTAACGTAAAGTTGAGTTGAAAACCTTTCTTCCAATAGAGTTTCACTATGAGATTTTTCTCTTGTCAACTTCAATCGACCATATCCTTTAGCACATAAAATATTAAGTGGTCTATGATCTATAAAATCAATAGTCTTTGAGTCCTCTTCCCAACGCCGCCATGTTTCATAATTCTGAACTGCAAGTAAAAAGTTATGCACGTTTGAGTGAAGCCTCTCCATTTATGGCTTTCCATCCATTTTAGGAAAGGGTATTTTGGTCTTTTCCTTTTTTCCACTTGTCTAATATGTTTTTCCTTACCCAATTAATGGTGTAATCAGACTCTAAAATACGCATTCATGTTAAAAATACTTAGGGTTTTTAGAGCGAGGTTTCAAGAGGAGAAAATCAAGGTTTTAAAGCCCTCTTCAAGATTTGTTGATTTTCGCAAATAACATGGTTCTTTTCAGGTATGTGAGGTTTCCCATAGTGATGGACTTTTTCATCCTCATGACAATAATTTATTTCTTCTATTAATTCAATCATGAAATCATTTATGTGAAGATTCATGAGTAGTTCTTGAGTTTTAGCCATATTCTTTATCAATGGAGGTTTTTAGTTCTTGAGGTTAGGGTATTTCTAGTAAGTGGTAATTCTTGATAGATTTTCAGTAAGATCTTGATAATTTTATGTTGGTTTTATGAGCCAAAGAAAGTTTGGAAGAAACCAATCGAATCTAGATGAGTTAGGACACGAAATTTACAAGAAAATTCATCGGATTTCTGGGTCTGGGGTAGGGCATTGTGCCCTCATAGCGCTAGTAGGGCTACATAAATGCACCCCCATAGCGCCAGCAGGGCTGGGGCAATGCGTCAAAAGTGCGCCCTAAAGTACTCAAGTACTTATGGGGCATGCATGCGGTGACGCACCACCGATACACCAAAGTCATTTGCCCTTTTTCTTCTCTTTCCTTCATCTCTATGTGTTCTTTATAATCCTGTTTTAATTACTTTCTTCATATTTACTCTATAACTGTTCATTAATAATTGAAAGATTCTGCTTATCCTAATCATATCTCTTAAATTACATTTCAATTTAAAGAGATATTAAGAGGAAAGTTCAAGAGGGTCCTTGTAGTCAAATTTAAGAATTCTTATGAAATCAATTATAGTTTTGAACTAATTCTTGAGTAAAAGAGTATGAGAGTAAGAATAATTGTATTCATGAGTCAACATTGTATTAAGATTCTTAAGTCGAGTCGGTCATGCCCATAATTCTGCATTAACTTTATGAACTGAGTATTCTATACAGGACTAGTATCATTGAGTCCTGAGTTCCGAGTTCTTGAAGGCTTGAGTCCTTGAATTATCGAGTTCTAAGTACTGAGTTTCCATATTGCTATTAAGATCCCTAAGTTGATTAATATTTGTCAATAAGTCCACATGTACCTTATGAGTTGAGTTATAAATCTTAATAAACTTTTTAAAGCCAACATTTGAGTTTTAAACTAAGTTTTTGAGGAAGTAAAGATTAGTTTTGAGAAAAGAGTTTTCTAAAACATGATTACTATGACAATCGAGTATGCCATCAATTGTTAAGAAGTATTGTATCTAGATATTCCATCAGTGTTTATGTAGTATGACTTCTCGAGTTATCAATGATCATATTACAATATGAGTTTGATATATTTTTGAGAAAGAGCTTTCATGTATTAATTGAGTAAGAGTATACGCAAACTAAGCATTCTCAAAGGTATTAAATTTTACATTGATAAAAGAGAAACTTTGAATTATAAATGAGTTATGAGTTCAAAGATATTTCAAGAGTACTTACTTCTTTTAAAAGGATAGTTTGAGCAGTTTTCCTATACTAGAGGAAGAGTATGTTTTTCAACATTGAGCATTAGTATATATAATTGGGAGTAGTACTGAGCACCGATATGGGGATGATTTCAGACAACTCATATTCATCATAAACCGTGTATGCCAACATGGGTACATGATCATTCTTTTTAAATGAATCAAAAGTGCCTCAGTGTAGAGCTTAGTGGATCCACTTAGTTGAGGTGTTTTATACCCCGACAAGGTATATAATCATTATGGCAGCGTGGGCAAGATGTTGTATCATCACGTAGCTTATAGTGATGGTTGTCAGTAAGAGAATCTCCCAAATAACAGCAAAGAGTATTTTATTGTATTTTTATACAGCATTGTGTTTTATATCCTGTTCTATAATGTTTTGAGTATTGCATCTATCACTGTTTCTTTGTATTTAATTGAGTTGTGGTGAGTATTTCTTCCAGCCTTGTAAGTTCAGTTAGTTATTGCTTTCCATCATCTGAGCCAGATATTTATTTACTCTAACCTTATAACATACTTGTACATTCATTGTACTGATGTTATTCGACGTTTATAATTTTATGATGCAGATACAAGGGTTTAGGAACATCAACAAGTCTTTCGTTGAGGTTAGTTGACATTCCAGTTAGCTTTGGTGAACCTTATGGTATTCCAAAGGACTTGTTCGATACCTTATAGTTAGTATATTTGAGATGTCGTGGATCTTGTCCCGATATCCTTCTGTAATAGTAGAGGTTTCATAGATAGATAGAGTTGAAAAGTTTTTCAATATTTAATTTCTTTGAGTTGTTTTACAAATTATAAGTATTCTCATTGAGTATTGTTAAGATTAACTTTCTAAAGTTGAGTATTCGAGTTTAATGAATTTAATTAGGTTTTTTTAAAGCTTATGTATATTTTAGTTAGTCTTCCGCTTGTAGTCAGCCAGGATGAGGGTTCACAAGGGGACTAACAATGATTCTCAAATGATGATCACATCCAGGGTGTAGACTCAGGTTGTGACACTAATCACCCAGAAAAATGTTATTTTGATCATAGAAACTATAAAAGATAAAATCACAGTGTGTCTTCAAAACTGGAAATCCTAGGTTTGAATAGTTTATGAGAAATCGAAGAACTGACTCAATTCTAAGGACCTAATGGGTGAAAGGAACCCATTAGTAAAATCTCATGTACCTTGATATCGAGACTGAACCTGAAGAAGACCTCTGCTTGTTCTTTGGTGAAACGGTCCCCTCCTTCTCTTCTTTTCGTTCTAATCTAGGTTATTTAAGAAGAATGAGGGTTGTAGGTAGTTTTTACTTGATTATTAGGCTTAGACTAAGTATAAAAACATAGTTTAGGAATTAAACGGCTTAATTTAAGTGCCCGACATGTAGGGGAAAAGAAAAAACCACTATGAATGAAATTTGAAGAAGTGCCATTACGAGGCCACAAACGGACCATCTAAAGCAACACGGCCCATCAAGTGGTTCGTGGTGCAACTAATCCGAACCTCAGGAATTGTAGCCTCCTTAACGAGCCACTCTACGGCTCGTGTGAAGTTCCCCAGACTGTCAAGTGATCTGTGGTCTGTCATAGTGCCCATGATGGTTTTGCCTCATCTTCAACGGTCACCCTACGACCCGTCTGAAATTCCACAAACCATTAATTGGTCTGTGGTCCTTCACTTGTGGCAGGATGCACAACCATTAGATGGGTGATGGGTTGTGGTTTCCTTCATGACCTATGGACCCTGCAGTGGTTTTCCCTTTTATCTTATTCAACCTTAGTTTTGATTTTTGAGAGGTTACAATAACTCCCCCTTTGGATTATTCATCCTTGAACGAAGTCTAAACAAGCTGAGTTTGGAGGAAAGAGCTAAAATCCTTACCAACTGAGTAGTAGAAACATATATCTAACTGAATTGAGTTCTATGAATCATGCAAATATGCTGAAATGCAATGATAACTGAGGGAACATGATACTGAGATTAAATTTACACAAGATTAACTGAAAGAATGGTGAGGAACTATTACCTAAAGCTAAAACTGAATCAGAAGAAAGAGGTGAGGATACTTGGCCATCATGAAAACTTTTGCTTCCCAACTAGCTCACTCTACAGACTAACTACTCCAGAAAACCTTTACTAAAGCTATTTCCTTATTTCTCAAACTACAAATATAACGGTCAAGATTTTTCTGGAATATCCTCATAGGTAAGGCTATCCTTCACATCTACACTCTCTAAATGTATTATCAATTACAGATCACCCACACTCTTCTTCAACAAGGAAATGTGAATGACCGGATGAATCGTTGCTAGTTTTGCTGGCAACTGTAACTCATAAGCCATATTACCAACCCTTTTCAGGATTCTGTATGGACCTACATACTTTGGACTGAGCTTTCTTTTTTTGACCAAATCTCATCACCCCAATCATGGGTGACACTTTCAGGAAATCTCAATCATTGATTTCAAAGTCTATGTCTCTTCTCCTCAGATCTCCATAGGACTTCTGACGACTTTGAGTTGTCCTTCGTATATCTATAACGAATGAACTTTCTCCATAGCCTCATGCACTAAATTTGGCCCAACAAAGGTTGCTTCACTTACTTTGAACCAACCAACAAGAGATCTGCATCTACGCTTATATAGTCCCTCATAAGGGGCCATATGAATATTGGAATGTAAGTAGTTATTAAAGGCAAACTCTATGACAGCTAGGTGATAATCCCAACTACCCTTAAAATCGATCATGCAAGCTTTCAATATGTCCTACAAGGTCTTAATGGTATGCTATTCGTGACCATCCTTTTGTGGATGAAATGTTGTACAAAGATTTATTTGAGTACCAAGACCTTTCTAAAAAACAATCTCCAAAATTGAGAGGTAAGCTGAGGACCCGTATTGGAGATGATAGAAAAGGGACCCCCATGAAACCTTACTATCTCATTGATTTAGAGTTTGGCGTAGTCCTCTATTGAGTAGTCTTGACAGTGAGGAAGTGAACTGACTTAGTGACTATGTCCACTATCACCCAAATGGAATCATGTTGTCTGCGAATGCGAGGTAAACTTGTAATAAAATCCATATTTATCACTTCCCACTTTGTAGTAGGAATGCTAATCTCTTGAGTCATACCTCTAAGTTTTATATGTTCTACTTTAACCTATTGACAGTTAGGACACTTAGACACAAAATCTGCGATGTCTCTCTTCATGTGTTCCACCAAAAGATTTCTAGTATATCACGATACATCTTAGTTGCACATGGATAAATAGAATGCCTGGAATTATGGGATTCACTAAGGATTTGCTTCCTCAACTCTTTACTGATGAACTGCACCTTCCAACTGAAGTAACATAAGATTTCTATCATGTTTTTCCTTAACCTCCACTACCAATGAATATTCTTACCCATTCTTAACTATCACATCACCATCTGACATGTCCGTAAGGCAAACTCCTAAGAGAATGTCGGTGAACATCTTTGGCTAATTCTTTCTTCTCTTCCTCAACATGTGCCACACTACCTATGAATAATTTGTTGAGGGTGTCAACTACTACATTAGCCTTAGTCGAATGGTAGAGCACATTTTTGTCATAGTCTTTGAGCAATTCATGTCATTTCCCATGATGAAAATTTAACTATTGTTTGGTGAACACATACTGGAAGCTCTTATGATCTGTGAACACATCAACATGAACACCATACAAGTAGTGTCTCCAAATCTCTAGGTAAAATAGTACGGTTGCAAGCTCAAGGTCATGAGTAGAGTATTTATTCTCATGGACCTTAAGTTGTATAGAAGCATATGCTATGACCTTACCTTATTGCATCAACAGACAACCTAGGCCAACCCTGGATGCATAACAATAAACCACGTAACCGTCTGAACCATCTAGTAGAATCAAGACAAGAGTTGTAGTCAACCTGGTCTTCAAATCTAAGAAGATTTTCTCACACTCATTTCACCACTGAAAATTGACCTTTTTGTGACTTAACTTGGTCAATGGGGAATCTATGGATGAAAATCCTTCAACAAACATTCTGTAGTAACCGGCAAAACCCAAGAAACTTGTGATATTTGTCTGAGAGGTGGGTTTGGACTAGTGTTGTACTGCCTAAATTTTCTGAGAATCTACTTGGATCCCTTCGCTGGATAGAACATGACAGTGGAAAGCAACAGACTATAACAAGAATTCTCATATGCTAACTTTAGCGAATAGCTGGCGATCTTTGAGGGTTTGCAGAACAACTCTCTGATATGTTGCATGCTCTACCTCACTCTGAGAATAAATTTGGATATTATCAATAAAGAAAATGACGAACAAGTCCAAATATTGTTTCAATACTTTGTTCATTAAGTCCATGAAAGCTGGAGGTGCATTCGTTAGTCTAAAATTCATAACTACTAATTCATAGTGACCATACCGAGTCATGAAAGTTGTCTTCGATATTTACTATCCCTGACTATGAGTTGATGATAGTTGGATCTAAGGTCTATCTTAGAAATGCAACTAGCACCTTGAAGTTGGTCGAACAAGTCATTAATCTTGTTGATAGGATGTTTATTTTTGATTGATACTTTTTTCAAGTAGTCAACGTACATTCTGAGAGAATCATCATTCTTCTTCGTGAACAAGACTAAAGCACCTAATGGAGAGATATTGGGTCTGACGAAGCCCTTTTCTAAAAGGTCTTTGACCTTTTTTTTTAATTGCTTTAGCTCAGCTGGACACATTCGGTAAGGAGGAATCGAAATAGGTTGGTTATTTGGAAGGAGATCTATTCTGAAGTTGATTTCCCCTTCGAGAGAGACTTTGAAAAGATCTTCTGGAATAACTTTCGAAAAATTATTTACGACTTGGACTGACTCAAGATTTGAGGTCTCATAGTTTGAATACCTAAACCGAACAAGATGATAGATATACCCTTAAGGTAAGAGATATATCAACCTATAGGCACTAAGTTACTACCCTTCCACTCGAATACTGGCTTGTTTGGAAACTGAAATCGAACGATACTAGTTATACAATCGAATGAGTCAAAACTTGAATGTAACCAATCCATGCATGAAATGATATCGAAATCTACCATTTCAAACACTACAAGGTCTGCAAAGGTAAATTTCTTAGGAACTGTGACAGGGTCATTTTTGTATACACTTCTAGCTATAATTAGGACACAAACTGGAGTAGATACTTAGAAGGGTTTTGAGAGAGTCTCTGGACTAATATCGAAGTTTACTAATATATAAAGAGTTACAAAATAAAGTGTAGCCCCTGGATATAACAATGCATAAACGTCTAAATAGGAAACTTATAACAAATGAGTGACCACATCAGGAGATTCTTCCTTGTCCTGGCATGTTTGAAGAGCATACAACCTCTTTTGGCGCTAAACACCAGCTATACCAGACGAAGAACCCTTCTAAGTGGGGCGACCTGCTATTGCTACTGAAGTTGTAGACTAACCCCTCTTACTGTTACCTCATTCTTCTTTCTTTGTAGAAGGGAAACCCTTTAACCTAGAATGACCACACCCAAAGCACCCCACTCTAACAGCAAGACACTCACCTGGATGGTTCTTACCACACTTTGAACAAGATGGAGAATTCTCGTTACTTTAAGCACTTCCTTGAGACTTACAGCCCAGTACCTTTGCTTCCTGATTCTGTCAAAACCTAGGGGACGGAGCACTAGCTTATGAAGGTGCTAGGGCATTAAACTCTTATGATATTGTTAGCAATTTCCACTACCCAACCTTTGCTAAGTGTATTCATAATTTCTTGTTCTTGACTTTTTGTTTTCCTTAGACTTTTCCCTCAAGCTTATCCCCCTCAACTTGTTGAGCATAAGTCATTACTCTGGAGATATCCATATCCCCTAACAATTTAACATTGCTTCACTTCGTCTTCACTAGATCGGATACCCCAAATAAGAACTTGCTCATGTGTTCTCTCAGCTCGACAACTATATGTGGAGCATACCTAAAGAGTTGAGTAAATGTTAGACCATATTCTTGGACTGACATCGAGCCCTACCTCAAGTTCATAAACTAATGAACCTTAACCGCTCTCAACTCTCTTGGGAAGAACCTATCAAAAAGAGCTTCAGTAAAACAATCCCACATCACAAGAGTTACATCCGCACCCCTATTGTCTTTCCAATGCGTGAACCAGAATTGAGCCACATCCTTAAGCTGATAAGATGCCAGTTGGACACTATCAGTACCAGTCAGTTGCATTACCTTGAGAATCTTCTTGACCTCATCAATGAAGTTATGTGGGTCCAAATAGAGCTTTGACCCTAAAACTATGGCAGACTTATACCAACAAATTGTCCAACACGGGTTGCACTTGATCCACCAGTCGGGTTTCCATGAATTGGGGCATGTTTATTGTTCTGATTGGCTATGGTTTGAGCCAATAACTAGATCACGTTTCAGAACTCTGCATTTGTAACTTTAGTTTTCATGTCCGGAGGAACTGCGTTAGCATTGCGTGCATTAGCATTCCATGCGTTAGCCTTGTGATGAGGCATGATCAGAAACACATAACGACATATTAGAAAAAAGAAGTTGAATCACACTTTATGCATAATAGGAATAGCAAAGGAAGTGAAGTTTTCTTTGGAAACATAGTAGCCTCCCCTTCATAGGTGTGGTGCGCTTAAAACTCATGAACATGACTCTACTAGTACGACATTCATACATGCTAGGACTCTTGAATCTTATGTTGTGATACAAAGTTTGTCACACCCAGAAGAAACCCCTTAGACATAACAGGGGACATAGGATTACGAGTTACCCCGAGCTAATCCTAAGTTTGGCATATCACAAGCATACTGAATGGATAACAAGGATAAGCGGAAGTATAACTAATAACTGAGTCAAAACTAAGGTCTCCAAAGGAGAATAAATCTGAACATATCAAGGGGAAACATCCCCAAACAATTGAATACTGAGTTGATGTCTAAAAGTTTCTACTACTAATGAGCTGCTGGGACAAGTCCCCAACTAACTCTATAAATACTGAAAAGATTGAAGGTAAAATAACGAAACCAAGCATAATGAAATGTCCTCAAACTATGAGGACTCACCACTTAAGCTGCCGAGTATATCTTGAAAGTCGAACTAAGCATCATTTGGATGCTGAGCACTTGAACCTACATCATAAAATGATGTAGTGCAAAAGTATGTGTGAGTTCATTGAATGTACTGAGCATGCAGGATATAGATAAGCTAAGCTAAAGAATATATAAGTTGGACAATACATAAACTATGCAATAACACAATCAGAACAAAAATATAGACTATGCCGAAGTATAACTTAAAACCAAACTAGAAAAATGACCAAGTACTAATCATGAAGGTAACATGTTGAACATTATACTGAAGTAAGTGCTTAAAACCTTGTGAATGCAATAAGAGTCTGACTGTGGAAGATCTTATTAACCGACATAACCCACGTGAGCTAAATGTGGAGTTCGATGTATAAACCCCATCAAGAGGACCCAGTATACCTTACCAAGGGTATAGAGGCATGACTATGGTGTGATCACTAAAACTGATGTTTAAA
Source organism: Solanum lignicaule (assembly GCA_029582545.1). Taxonomy (NCBI): domain Eukaryota; kingdom Viridiplantae; phylum Streptophyta; class Magnoliopsida; order Solanales; family Solanaceae; genus Solanum; species Solanum lignicaule. Next base: position 43,575 of record JAJOOF010021308.1, read on the forward strand.
AGAGGGGACTTATAAACTGATGTGGTCATGTAGCTTTGGGACTTAAGGGTATATTGAACCCTAGTCCAACTCGATGCTATTGGGAACGAACAATCACCGCTGGATTAAAAATTGTAGTTTTTCTATTATATAT
>JAJOOF010021309.1:0-24341 GCA_029582545.1 Solanum lignicaule
TTGATCGAAAATGATCGTTCAAGGTTCATAAGCTCCAAAACACAAAAACTCGCACCAAGACCAAACGAACGACCAGGTGACCGAACTGTCAGTCCCAGCAAGTCATAAATGACTTGGGGTCGCTACAGAAACGCTCTAAAAGACACCCAAAAGGAAAGACACAGAAATGACCAAGAGGGTCATTACATATATTTCCTTTATATTTCTAGTAAAAAAATTGAAGGCTTTTTCTGTTTTCTTCTTTTTATTTTTCTTTCTTTTTGGGGGAATGTTTCTGGTTCAAATGTTGTTAATGAACCACGTATGCGTTTCTTTTTGCCTAAAAATGGTAATATGTCTTTGTGCAGATGACATCAGTTGGTGCCTTATTTTGAAGAAATGCACTTGTAAAAATATATAATTTGGAGAACTAAAACAGTTGTAATCAGAGTGCCTGATTTAGATGGAGGGGAAGCAGCATACACAAAGCATTATCGCCAAGCTTATGGGACTTGAAGAGTTTCCACATAAGCTGCCTCTCCTTGATAATAAGAAAAGAAGAGTGTTCACGGAGAACTATCTTCAGAAAACCGCTTCAATAGGTTTACGAGAAAAGAGCTCAATTTTAGTTGGCCGTTCTACTAGAATAAACACACCAAAATCTCAAAAAGTTGTAAAGGTATTCAAAACTCAGATGCCGACCAGTATATCTAGCGTTGGAGATACTATGAGATCACTTCAAAACATAAAGGTTAATGAGTCTCTCGGTCTTAAGGCCGAGGCGGCAATGAGGCTACATTCCTCAAGTTTACTAAATAACACAAGAGAAGATAAGTTCCTTCATTCCTTTGCAAACAAACAAATCATTGATGAAAGATGGAAAGCAACTCAAGATATTGAAGTAGGTTATAGAAACCACACTACGAATGCTCTGGCTGAGTTGGAAGCAAGGCCACAATGCATGGACTCCAAGCATGAGAAACAATGTTTTTCGCACATTAAAAGTTCGTTCTCATATTGTAGTCCTTCGTGTATCAGCGGCAAGGATGGTTCAAAGTATGAGCACAGTAGGATTTCACCACTTGATTCTAGAGTAGCCTCTTGAAGTCCTAAGAACAACATTGGCAATAAAGCATCTAAATATGGTTGTCATCTGAGATAAAAATAAAATGTTGATGGAAAAGATTCCAAGCTTTCTTACCTAAAGAAGAAAGTTGTTCTAGAATGTAGAGACTTGAGTTTTATTCTTGATCAGTACTCATCTGGTTCCATTAGTCCTTGTATAAGCTCAACATACGACCAGCTTGGGGAAGTCAATAAGATGATTTATGATGAAAAAGAGATTATGTTAGAGAAAAATAGTTTGTATAGGAGTAGCAAACATGCTTCTGAAGCTCCACACTGCTCAAATATAAGTCTAGGTAATACAGTGGAAAAAAATGCAAATGCAAGGAACATCAGAAATTCTTCCAGGACCACTGATCAGTTGCAGTCTGAACCAAATATAAGTCATTCATATATAGAAGGTGGCACTACTTGTATCATATCTATTGGACAGGTCTGTTTCCTCGTTCTACCATTTAAATGACTAACAATCTCCATGGTACTTTAACTTGCTGTTAGTTCCTGTGAATTGATTCACCTAGGTTTATTTCTATATTCAAGTCATTAAACCTTTTTGTTATATAAGAAGTTACTTGCATTTCTTTATCTGTTGATATTTTAGAACCAAATGATGTCTTTTTATATTTCCTTATCTCTTGATATTTTAGAACCAAATGACGTCCTTTATTTTTGATTCAAGAATTGGTTGTAGTGTCATACATATGAATTCATAGGTTGTTGACTTATTCCAAAGAAAAGGTTCAACACACGTTTTTACCTGCTGTATTTTCAATTTGTACAAAACCCTGTGAGCTGAAGTACGATCCATCCAACGTCAAGAAAACTGGATCAAGTTGTAGCCATCTTCTTAGCATCTAACAAGTTGTTCTTCAGTTGATTACAAACTGGACAATATATGTAGGATTATAGGCAGATATGTCTTCGAAAATGACGACCAATTAATCTCCAGAAAGGAAAAGGAAAAGGACCTTTTGGTTGCTTCATCTTAAACTTTCTAGTTTTCATTGAGTATTTAAATATTTTGCATATATATTAGTGTAATAAGTTAGAGCAATCAAGGTTGGAAGAAGCTGACCATTACTTCCTTCTCAATACTAGACTCCCGCTATTATCTTTTGAAAAATGGATCATGAATAGGTGAAAAATGAAAACAGGAATTAATATGTCCATGTGAAAGAATTATCATTGAAATGACAATTTATTTGTAAAAGACTTTCCAAAAGAAAGTATAACTATAAGCACCACGTACAATTATTCACAAGTTTGATGTCATGAAAGGTTACTACTGTTTCATAGGCTTTATCCGACCATCTAATGAATAGTATCCCTATGACCTCTGTTATTTTATTTCTTTTCTGCCGTCAACTTTAGGAGTAATAGGTTGTTATATAATAAGCATTGAACCTTTTAACTATTGGACAAAGCCAACAAGAACAAGATACTTATTCTGTCTGGTGGAATTAATTAGTTACTGACAGTATGATCTTGATGAAGAAAATCTATATATTCTAGTTGGTTGACCTCTATATCAGGTTATGTTGAGTTGAACTTGACATGCCAAGGAACATACTTCTATTTTTATGATGTCATGCTTGCATTTGCGAAAGAAAAAGAGTACCTTGAGAACAATTTATTTTCTCATGATACTTCCAATGAAAATTGAACTGTTTCAGCATATCAATTCTACATTAAAGTTTCATATGAGATTGCTTGCATCTTTATATTTGAGCTGCAATTCACGTTGGACATCATAACTCTAGGAACATTTGTTTCATTTGTTCATTATATTTATCCACAGATTAAGATGGCTCGCAAGCTTGTTTATGATACCAAGTAGATGAATATGATTGTGTATTCATTATGCACAATCTAGGAGAATGAAGTGCAAATTAAAAAAAACAATTGTTTATGCCTCCAGACATTTGTTTAAAGAAGGGTTCAACTCTTCTACTAACTCTCCCTGATTACTTGTTGATAAAAGTTTCATTTGTTATCGCCATAAAATAATTTTCGTTTCTCTTTGAATACTTTGAAAAATGCATGAAGCTTAGGGTTGTATACCCCTTAGGAGAAATTTCTTGGACTAAGACGGTGCAAATTAGGCTACCTTGGGACAATTTTGTTGAATGGCTCATGATGCCCATGTTTTATCAACATGCATAGCTCCTCAGTGGAATGACTCTATATATGTCACCAATAGAAAAAACAAACAAATGAACATACCAAAAGAAGTGAGAAAATGTTATGACTTGTTGGCTCTCTCTCTGGTGTATGAGTAGTTGAAACTTAGATTTGTGAAGAAAAGTAACTAGAGTTGCAGTGTTAGTTCATATACATGTGATATTTGCTTAAGCTAACTTTTCTATTTCAACAGGAATCATGGAATAAAACACATGAAACTGGAGCACTTTCCACCACAGTTGACCCAAATTTTCATCATAATCTAAGAGAAACCAATCAAACTAGTCCAAGTTCAGTTTTGGAACAACCTTTCAAGGAGGAGAAACTCTGTGCCTCTGAATTGAATTATAGACAAGCTGATCTATGCCGTAAGAGATGACAAATCTTCTTCACTATATTTTCTATCTCATTTCTGATTGTCCTAAAAATTTTGCCAGGTGTAGCAATGCAACTTGAGCTTCTTGATTCCAACTCAGAAGACACATATTCAGAAGGATCCGAAATGGCTGTCTCAAGTGATGATCTATGTCAAGAAAATAAAGAGATATTGATAGACTTCAACACTGAAGAAAGTAGGGACTATTCCTACCTTGTTGATGTTTTAGATGAGGTGAGCTTAACAGTACTAGACTATAATATCTGGAATTCTTCTGAATGTTCTGTCAATTCCTCGGTGTTTGACATGTTAGAGAAGAAATACGGGAAGCAAGAGTCTTGGCACAAATTAGATAGGAAGCTTACGTTTGACATTATAAATTCAGGGTTGAGTAAGATTATGCATTCATTTATGGATATTTACACGACGAAAAGATCTTTGAAAAGAAGGTATCATTTTACGTTGAGGAAAAATGAAGTTGAGGAAGAAATATGGAAGATGCTGGTGAGTCCGAAAAAGGAAGTTTGCAAGGATTTGTCTGATAAAGCACTTGGAAATGGAACACGGTGGTTGAAAGTGGAGGAAGAAGTTAATACCATATGTCGAGAGATAGAAAGCTTTTTGTTTGAGGAGCTAGCTGCAGAATTAGCTTATTATTGAGAATTTATAAAAATGGATTATTTCCGTCGCAAGTTAATTGAGACAAAAAATGTAGTGTTTTTATCAACAATTTTAGCATGAAAATATTAGATACAACAATGTCAACATATATACCCATTGTAACTCCACAAGTAGACGTACTTTAGTTTTGGTGACTTAAAAGGAAGTGAAAGGTAGCATTATTATTCTTATCAGATTCATTTCAATTGTATAATATAGTTACAAAAAGCAGTGTGTTTTTTCTAATAGAAATATACTAGAGGATAGTGCATCAAGTATAGAAATTTGGTATTAAAGGTGTCAATGACAAGGTTCGATGGTTATTATGAGACGACTTGGGATTAGCTCGACTTAGCTCCACTTGCCTCGGCTCGGTTTCAATAAAATTTTGTTTGGCTACTTTAACAACATTTGTTGACAATTCGGACATTTAGCCATAAATTCCACAATATCCTTCTTCATCCCATTACACTAATAGACTTCCCGCAAATCATGGAACATCTTGGTGGCTCTCGAGTGAATAGAATACCGAGAATTATGAGCTTATGTCAGAATCAGATTTCTCAACTCATCAACATTTGGAACACATAGTTGACCTTGATATCAAAGAACACCATATGGAGGCCTAGGAAAAGACTAAAATAGCCTTGACTTAAAAATCTGACGGAACTGCTGTATTTAGGCCTTCACAGACTGTTTACCACTTCACTATCCGTGAAGGTGGTCGTGAAAATAGGGGCCACCCTGAACGGTCTCCTATACATATCATTCACCCTCCACAGACCATTCATGCAACCATGGAGGGTACATGGTTGGGCTAAGGTTCGTGAACCTGCCCGTTAACCCGCCTTACACTTTTCAAACCAAACTCATCAAATTCTAAGGTGTTGTTACACATAAGCTCTTTGAGGAGTCATATCCTGAAAAGGACCGAACAAGATTTAGGAGAAGGATATTTACAAAGATAGACTCTATGAAACGACTTTAGAGTAATGAAGGAACTAAAGTTTTCAAAATGCTTTGTAGCCTCCTATTCATAAATGTGGCGCGCTTCGCACTCATGAACAAGATCTACTTAATTAACACAGCTTATCACACATCCTAGGACCCTTTCTAAAACCTTCTGCTCTGAATATCTAGTTTGTCACAACCTAAAGTATACCATAGACGTGACATGATGTATAAGATCTCGAGAGGCCCTACACAAGACACTTGACATGCATACAACAAAGTATGATAGAAAATATGAGAAATAAAGGTAACAAGTCCCATATCAATAAAAAAGTTTTGACATAAAGCAAAAGTCTATAATAGTCTTGACAAGCCATCTAGTACATCAATGAAGTGGTTGGGACGTAACCCGAACACCATGTACAACATCCGAAAAGTAAAAACATATTAAAGCAATGTGACATGGTCCTCAGAATATGAATACTCATAAAGTGTTCTAGTCCTTAGAGTGATTGACTAGCCACGAGCAGGAGGAGAGGAAGTGTCACACCCAACATTAATGAAATATTGTAGGTACAAATATGCATTAGTACATACAATGTACCAAGTATGACGGATATTCATGAAAACATGAAACATGATCATAATGGACATAATTGAAAACATGATATGCATGACCAAGCTAAGTATAGTAATACCTTTAATAAAACATTATAAATCTTGAACATGGCCAATGCATCTTAAAATCATTAGAAAAGCTTCATAAAATCTTTAAGGACAACTTAGTTCATTTCATGGGATATTAGCTTTAACCGATAATAGACCATGTGAGCCATAACATAGAATCTGATGGATCTCCCACATCGAGAAGGGAGAGTCTCCTTACCAAGATAGAACTCCGTATCATATCATATGGTATATGTAGATCCACTAGGTAGGTCATTTAAGACAATCCTACGGGGGCACATAGTTTGAAACTAGAAGTTTCTACTAGAGACTACCCTATTTGAGCCTCCATCTCAAAATTCTCTTGATGCTTAGTTAAATTAACGGAATTTAACTATAGATTCACATTAGTGAAAGGTTTTCTCACCTATATTTGAATTGTGTTTTAAGGAGCTATTATATGTTTTGATTTTTAAGATGTGGATTGGTGTTGATCATTGCCTTTCCTATGTTAATGATAATTGATTTTATCTATTCCGTTGGAATTTTGACGTAGCACTAAGAGGACTTTGACATGGAGGCTCAAATAGGGTAGTCTCTTGTAGAAACCTCTAGTCCCAAACTAAGTGCCTCCGTAGGATTTTAAGAACCAGGCAGTGTTTCTCTAAGAAATTGAGTTTAAAGATAGCTGAAAAAAGAAACTAGGGTTAAACATCTGGAGGTGTTTAGACCAAGGTTTGTACGATGTTGGATAATCGAAAGAATGAGACACATACACCAGTATAAGGTGAGAACATTGTAGCATGTGTTGCATACCATGTGTGTCAAGCGATCAATAGGTCAGTGAAAGAATGGTCCCTGCTTCTTCATTGTTTGAGACCTCGAAAAGTTAAAATGACTTTTCAACGAAATACCCTTTGACCGTTTACTATTTCTTGAAGTTTCGATTAATGTTTCTACTTTAGCATGTTACTAATAGCCATGAGTGATTCGATGATTTGGTGCATATCCAGGAAAGTATTTGGTTTGAAACATATAGATTCGAGAAGAAAGGACAGGCGATTAATTGAAAAATAAACGTGTATACACAAGCCGACTATTGCACTAACAATATTGATATTGAGTGTAATTGTGTGTATAAAGTTAAATGTGGACTCGAGTTAACCTCTTTAAGAGGATGAGGATCAAATAAGTAACTACTGAAGTAGTGAATGAAGACTGGGGTATTGTGAGTAATAGTGTCCTTAAAATTGTAGTGAATTCTTTCCACATGTGATTGGATTCCTATGTAGGGATTGTAAAACCTTAAAGGTAAGCTCTTCATGCTCACAGGTCGCACAAACTATTTGTCGTATGAATTGTGTGTTTGATTGATGTTGTGTTGGCTTGGGTCTTGTCCACCATGTGCGAAATGGAGAGGTAAGTTTTTGGTCGTGAGTCGCCCATGTGGACCGACCCGACTCGACCCGATTTTGTCCGACCCAATCCATTTTTGTCCTATTCAATTTAATTAATTAATTAATTAAATGGATAATCCTATTTAAAGGATAAGAGACTGTTCAACCTCCCCTTAAAAGGCTCCTAGTGGTAGTAATTTTTTTCAGACGTGCGAATGTAAAAAGAAGAATGGAAGAACGTGAGAAAGGCAAAAACAGTAAAGAAACAGAAAGGAAATTTTTTACACAAATCAATCTACACACTAAGAAGAATCTTAGTTTGTGAACAAGAATGATCTTGGTTTCCTTGTGATTTAAAGAGAGATCTGGAGCAATTCTTTTTGACAGCAAAATCAACAACAAATATTTCCACTGTAAATTATAATGTACACATCTTGTTGTTGCTTTGCTATTAATATTCCATCAGTTGATGATGATGATATGATGATATATGATTTAGTTTTATACTCTTGTTGGCATTTCTTTGGATAATAATTGTACTAGTCTTTGGATATCACAATATTTTTAAATGATATATAAATTTTGCTAATGAATGTTGTATAGTGTTTTGTATATATTTGGGTTTTGTTTACATGTGGGATTTACGGTGTGAGACTCACATTCTCTGTTTGTGAAGCTTTATAATTTTTGTTGTGAGGGGCACGACCGATTGAGTAAGATCTGTTATGTATTTGATTTTTTGTCTCGGAAACAAATTGCTAGTCATTAATCTTCTCCTTGTGGATACAACTTCAAGTGATAGCTTCTGCCACACATTTTTATCCTTAACTCTGCCTCAATTTCGATATCATATATCATTATTTGAACAGTGTAATACTTGGAGATCATGTGCTTAATTTACATGGTACGCGGATTCTCGAGGGCCTGAGCTCCCCGTTTTCCGACATAAAGAGAAAACTGCAGCCCCGAACCGAAAGGTGGGCGTCTCAATCTAACTGGGATCAACCTGTGACAACTCATTGTCGAAAACTAGATGTTAGAATTAGTGAGTTGTAATTAGTTATAGTTAGTTAGAGTTAGTTAAGTTGTTACAGAAAAGTAGTTAGTTATTTTCATGCTTTTCATACATGTATAAATACAGATAGTAAAGCTCATACATTTAGTTTTAGTGAAATACAATTCACATAGCTTCCATTTCATCTTCTCAGATCTCTAGAATGTTCCATTTCTCTTCACTAAACTCAAGCTCCATTAATGGAGGATTTTAGTTCTGCTGCTTCTAGTTTCAACATGGTATCAGAGCCTTGGACTGGGCGATTCTCATGCCACATTTGATTATATTATGTGAGTGTTGAATTGATTTCGATTTCACTGAGTGTTGAATTGATTTCGATTTCACTGCATTCATCTGTTTTTTTATTTATTTCTGAGTTGTATTGAAATTTTGATCTCGATTTAACTGCATTCATTTGTTTCTGATTTGTGAATTGCATTGATATTTTTCTTTCGTTCCTTTGGTCTTATTTTTCGAATTGATTTTGTATCTCGAATTGTTCCCTGTTTCGAGCTTTCTTTTTCCTTCGATGGTTGATGCACACGATATCCCTACTGTTGCTCCTACTACAATGGACATTGCTAGTCCATTTTATCTACATCCATTAGAAAATGCAGGATCTACATTGTTACCTGTTGTTTTTGATGGAACTGGCTACAGATCTTGGAGAAGAGTTGTACTAAGGGAAAAGCAAAACAGGTTTCATTAACGAGAAGATTGTGAAACCAGCTTCTATAGATCCAACTTTTGCACATTGGGAAAGATGTGATGATATGGTAACTTCTTGGATCCTCAATTCTCTTTCACCAAACTTGAGAGATGGACTGCAATATGTAAATAATGCTAAAGAACTTTGGGAAGAATTAGAGGATCGTTATGACCAAATGAATGGCTGTAAGTTGTACCAAATCCAGAAGGAGATCAATGACCTGGTACAAGGAAATCTAGACATCACTGGATACTATACAAAGATGAAGAAATTATGGGAGGAAATGAACACCATTGACATTGCATCTCAATGCTCTTGTGTGTGCACTTGTGGTGGAAAGACCAAGATGTACAAGGCTGAACAAGACATGAGACTCATACATTTCTTAATGGGGTTGAATGAGGTGTATACTGCTGTGAGAGGGAACATTCTAATGATGGCTGTTCTACCTACCATGGCACAAGCTTTTGCTATTTTGTGTCAAGAGGAGAGGCAAAGGGAGATGAAGCCTCATAACTCCACTGCCCTAGATTCCACATCTCTTGTTGCATATTCTTCAACACACACTGGAAAGGGTTTTAAGACCAGCAACAATTCAAACAGAGGAAGTACAAGTAACTCTGGCAATTCTAATTTTAGGGCTAGTTCCAGCAGTGTAAATGCTTACTCACAGACCAGACCTCAATTGTTTTGTGACTACTGCAAGAGGTCTGGTCACACCAAAGGTAGGTGCTACAAACATCATGGTTATCCAACAAGTTCCAAGTTTTCAAAAGGAAAGGGTTCAGCTTCAGCAGCTAATGCATACACTTCTGAGGAAGGGAACAACCAAGCTGAGGGAAATCATGAGCAGAGAAGACAAATGCCACTGAACTTGTCTAAGAGTCAATACGAACAGTTACTCAATCTCTTGGGAACTCTACAAGTTGGAAACACTGATGTTGACAATTTAGATAATATGCTAAGTGGAGCTGTGAACTTGACAGGTATACTTGCTTGTTATTCCTCAATGAATGAGATAGGTGACCTATCATGTAGTTGTGATAAATTGACCGTTGGTTCTTGGATCATAGACTTAGGAGCCTCACACCATATGACCTATAATAAACTTTCCCTAAAGAACATTAGACCACTACCATATCCCTTCCTGATCACCTTACCAAATGGATATAAGGTCAAAGTGAATGAAGTTGGAGATGTTTGTTTGAATCCCCTTTTAACTCTGCATAAAGTAATGTTTGTACCTAGCTTCAAATTCAATTTAATAACTGTCCATTGTTTAGCATTACAACTCAGGGGTACATTCAGTTTTAACAGTTCCTCTTGTTCTTTGCAGGGCCCTTATCTGAAGAGCCCTCTGGAGCTTGGTAGAGCCAAGAATGGTCTATATTTTTTGTGCACCAAGTGCCATAACTTACCTGTCCACTCAAATGGCAATAGTTCATCTCACATTGCTTGCAACTCTTCTACCTGCAAACCTGTTCCTTTTGTACTTAGTGATAATAAACTTTTAGTTGAAAGTGAATGTGAAACTTCACACCCATCCATTGTAAGAAGTTTTTTTTTTGTCAAATAAAGAAACTAACTCTGCAGTTATTCCTTGTTCTTCTAATCCTTGTTCCTTTACTGTTAATTCTTGCACTTCAAATTCCTTGTCTGCATCTCATGATCATACTGCTGAATTCCTATGGCATGCTAGACACATGTGCCTTTTCTAAAGATGAGAAGCATATCCACCATACCTATAACCTTTTCCAGCAAACAACCTTTCACCTGTACCATATGCCCTATGGCAAGACAAACTAGAATGCCCTTCCCAGAAAGTACCAATACAACCAGTCAACTGTTTGAGTTACTACACATTGATCTATGGGACCATATCACATACCTACTTATGATGCTTATAATTACTTTCTAACTATGGTAGATGATTATAGTAGGCCAACCTGGACACAACTGCTTAGATGCAAAAGCAATGCATTACAAGCTGTGAAAGCCTTCATATGTCTAATAGAAAATCAATTCCATACCAAACTAAAATCCATTAGGTCTGATAATGGGTTGGAGTTCACCAATGGTGAAGCAGCAAAGTACTTCCAGGAAAAAGGACTAATACACCAAAAGTCATGTCCTTATACACCCCAACAAAATGGGGTGGTAGAAAGAAAACACAAACACCTCTTAGAGACGGCAAGTGCACTTCTATACCATTCAAAAATACCCATAAGATACTGGGGAGAATGCATCTTAACTGTTACTTACCTCATTAACAGACTACCCACAAAATCCTACACAATAAATCACCATATGAACAATTGTACCACAAAAAGCCCACATACTCTCATCTTAGAAGTTTTGGATGCCTATGTTTTCCCACCACCTTAAAAACTCATAGAGACAAATTTGAGCCAAGGGCTACACCACATGTTTTTGTTGGATATCCTTTTAATACTAAAGGTTACAAAGTCCTAGACTTAGCTACCAAAAAGGTTCATGTATGTAGAGATGTCTCTTTTCATGAATCAGTGTTTCCATTTGTTGTTGCTCCTGATGGTTCCAGTTTTAACTCCATTATAAAATTGCTTGTTCACAATTCTGCTAAATTGACTTGCATGCCTAGTACAAATAATACTTTTGTTGATGATAATTTGTTGGATTCAAACACATCCCATGGACTCACTACTGATCATATAACCAACATGTACCTGAACACACAGTGCAACCAAACTCAGAATCACACCACACTATAGAACCACTACTAATCATGATCCCATCATTCCTAATGAGGCTCCACCACCACCAATTCTTAGGAGGACAACTAGATCACTTCACCCTCCTAGCTACCTTAAAGAATATAACTACACATTGCCTAAGTTGCATTCACCCACACCTACACCTGATCCACAACATTCTCTCACCTCAGTAATATCCAATCATAACCATGTATGTTTTACTACCCTATGCTCTAATAGCCAGCAATTGGTAAAAGCAATCTCACATGACAGTGAACCCTCTTGTTATGAGGAAGCAATACTGAATCCTGCCTGGCAAGTGACAATGACACAAGAGTTTGAAGCACTCTATGCTAATGACACATGGGAACTGGTCCCCTTACCAGCAGGCAAACATGCAATTGGATGCAAATGGGTGTACAAAATTAAGCATAAAGTAGATGGCAGTGTAGAAAGGTTCAAAGCCAGACTGGTAGTGAAAGGGTATACACAACAAGCTGGAATTGACTCTACTGAGACTTTTTCACCTGTAGTAAAAATGACTACTGTGAGGACTTTGATATGTTTGGCTTTGAAGAAGGGATGGAATATGTATCAGTTGGATGTGAACAATGCTTTCCTCAATGGTGACCTATATGAGGAAGTGTACATGACACTACCCAAGGGGTCTTCTGGTAGATGAAAATAATTTGGTGTGCAGACTCAAGAAGTCTTTATATGGCTTGAAGCAGCCAAGTAGGCAATGGTATGACAAATTGGCCAGCAGCCTTTGCTCAAAGGGATACACACACTCAAACTGTGATTACTCATTGTTTTACAAGAGAAATGGATGTTCTTTGGTGTTTGTTATTGTTTATGTGGATGATATAATTTTAACAGGAACTGACTTGGAGGAGATCACCTCTCTAAAGACTTTCCTACATGATCAATTTAAGATTAAGGACCTTGGGAGACTACACTATTTCTTGGGACTGGAAATATTATATAGACAAGATGGTGTTCTCATTTCCCAGAGAAAGTTTACTGCTGACCTTCTAAAAGAGTTTGATGTTATGAACTACAAAGTGACTACTTCACCACTTGACTCTGCTGAGAAGCTCACAGTTACTGATGGCATATTACTATCAGATCTTACTCACTATAGGAAGCTCATTGGTAAGCTCAACTTCCTCACAAACACAAGAATGGACATAACATTCAGTGTACAACATCTCAGCCAGTTTATGCCGTCACCTAGAGATACACACTTGAAGGCTGCCTATCATGTACTTAGGTATCTAAAACAAGATCCTACTTTGGGGATTTTCATTTCAAACAAACCAAAGTTCACTGTTAGTGCTTATAGTGACTCAGACTAGGCTTCTTGTTCTAATTCAAGGAGATCAGTTAGTGGATACTTGGTACTTATGGGAGACTGCCCTATCAGTTGGAAGTTTAAAAAGCAGGCCACTGTCATTCTCCTCTGCAGAGGCAGAGTACAGAGCTGTGAGACAAGTTGTATGGGAACTAGTATGGCTTGAAAGATTACTTGCTGAACTGCTGGTACATAGCTCTTTACCCATACATGTGTTTTCTGACAGCCAGACAGCAGTTCACATTGCCAAAAATCAAGTTTTTCACAAAAGAACAAAGCACATAGAAGTGGATTGTCATTTTGTTAGGGACAAACTTCAACAAGGGTTGATTACACTTCATCAGATTCATCAAATTCACAATTGGCAGATGTATTTACCAAGGCCTTGACTGGAGCTAAACACTCAACACTTCTGAACAAGTTGTCTGTGATTACTTCACCTCCAACTTGAGGGGGGTGTTAGAATTAGTGAGTTGTAATTAGTTATAGTTAGTTAGAGTTAGTTAAGTTGTTACAGAAAAGTAGTTAGTTATTTTCATGCTTTTCATACATGTATAAATACAGATAGTAAAGCTCATACATTTAGTTTTAGTGAAATACAATTCACATAGCTTCCATTTCATCTTCTCAGATCTCTAGAATGTTCCATTTCTCTTCACTAAACTCAAGCTCCATTAATGGAGGATTTTAGTTCTGCGGCTTCCAGTTTCAACACTAGAAATGATCAGAACGCAATACAATCTATGTTGGGTAATATATACATTATATTCTTGTTTATCTAACAACTCGTCTTTACCAAATACAACACTAGTATTCTTCTATCTCAAAACAATGTTACAAAAAGGTTGACATGGTGATGCCTCAATTTGATATAATGGGCTTTAAGACTTGTGTAAAAAGACCATTATTCATCAGAATTCAAAAGGATAAACCTCTTGGAACATATTGTGTTTCTCGGAATACATACAAAAGGGGAGGCTTCTTATTATTATACCCCCATTTATTTATGAAAGCACATACAAATAGAATGATAAAAGATTAGTGTTTGTTTAATTACATTATCATGTTACTCGACTTTGGTGGTCTGTCACAATTTGCAGAGGTCCAACCTATTGCCTGCTTCTCATTGTCATAGATCACCATTTTATCTTGCATTGATATATCTGGAAACAGGTAATTCATTCGATTAGTCTAATGATTTTCCATTGGAATAGATTAAATGCACTTGAATAGATTCAACCATTTTACATCTCATACATACATACCTCCAATAAGGTTGACATTTTGCAGACCAGCTTCAGTACCATTTAGAACTCCCAAGCAGACACTGCCCTTTGACTGCAAAACAAGTTAGTTAGTATGTTCATCATATAGAGGATATATTGTAAAATAAAGAATGTTGAAAATCTTACTGAGATAATAAGATATGATTCAGGGGGGATTTCAAAATGAGCTTTGGATTTCCATCCATTGCCAAAGCTAAGTGCAAACTGCTTGAAGTATTTCTTCACATCATTTATGGTTTTGAAAGGTCTCCTGCCCTTCCAGCATAATGGGAGTGTATAATCATCCTTTGTTTCTCTTAGTGGCTTCCCATTCAATTCTTTCTTCAACTGTCAATACAAGTGAAGCTACAATAAGTTACAATACACAGATTCCGTAAACTTAATTAATTACACGTTGTACAACTTACTAGTGAAATGAAACCTTCGTATGTATGTGCGTTTAGGTAACTGAAGGAACTTCCACTGTCAAAGACTACAAAAAGATTCTTCAATCCTGTGCCTTTTCCCCCAAATATGAGTTCTCCAGATCCTGCTGAATAGTGCTTCCTGTCATGCAGTATTGATTAGAGAGGATAATTTAGAAAGACAAAGTTTGCTGTTGGGATTTGAGTGCATTACATGCGATCATGTGCCATAGGAGTCCAGACTATGCGTGAGGAATCATAAACCTCATCTCCAAAGAAGAGAAAGCCTCCTCCTCTACCACTCAAGCAATGACCTACCACATTTTGCACCACACCCTTGCTGTGAAGCTGAGACACAATGCTGGTTTTTCCTCTCCCAAGACCAAGCACTCCATCCAAAGGATGATAGGATTGACCAGGTAACTGATCATATCCACACCTACAAAGTTACAAGAAAAAGAAAACTGAAATCCTTTTGATACGATAGTTTCTCGACTAAACTATATGATAGAATAGAGTTATTTCTCCTATCAAGGAAGCTTTAGAATCAGCTGAAGGAACAAATTTACCTATATCAACATTTACGAAGTATTGTGAAGGAGGGAATTGTTAGGACCTTCTTTAAACAATTAAGAATTCAAATTTACAAAACAATTGTGAGGTCATGTAGGATTACCTATTCAAAACAGCAAATCAGATGTTCAGTCGGCCTTCCAAACATTAACTACAGTGAATAGGGTGTGAGCTTTTCTCTGTATTTTTTTTTTTTTAATTCCTTTTTCCTATCTGCAGAATATTTCTT
This sequence comes from Solanum lignicaule, assembly GCA_029582545.1. Taxonomy (NCBI): domain Eukaryota; kingdom Viridiplantae; phylum Streptophyta; class Magnoliopsida; order Solanales; family Solanaceae; genus Solanum; species Solanum lignicaule. The sequence continues at coordinate 15,677 of JAJOOF010021309.1, forward strand.
TTAGTTCTGCTTATGATGTCGATTAGGAGGAAGATGATATATTCAATAACACTGTGATGCATATTTCTACTGAGAATATGTCATTCTTAAATGTCCAACTATATCAATCATAATCTTCTACATATATGTGAAGCTATTGAAAGTTGTTTCTTTTCTCTTTTTTTTTTCTATTTACTGTTCTATCTTTTGTCAATGGAGCCTCATAATTCTTCATTTAGTAGCATAGGACAACAGTCTTAACAAACTTTGAATGCAAGTATTGCCAAAAGGACATTACAGCATATGTTTTTTCATACAAGCAAGACACATAAAAAGAAAGAATACAGAATGAGAGAGGATAAAGATTGCTAACCCTAAAGACAAACGAGGTATCATCCGAGCACCACTGGTCATGTTGAAATGAAACACATCATTAAGTAGGACACCTAGAGATGAACCTCCATCGGCATAGTCAACTTGATAGTCACATTGTTCTGGACTCTCACATTTGTAACCAGCAGGGTGCAAGGAGGCACAGAGAGGGTCCTTGCATGGTACGAGGTCATTGTTTGGTTTGTAGAATGGATGAGGCGCCTACAAGTATAAAAGTAGTAGGATGAGACTGTCATCCATAAATATAAAACTGATTCAAATTTGATCATCAAAAGCTACAAATTTCAAAATCATCCCATCAACAACTGATTAAACTAGTCCTCCCTCTACCTTTACTAATAGGCCTTCCAAAATCTCTCAAACATGATAGTTCTCCGAAATATGGATGGTGAATTTTGAAAGAGAGAAACCAACTCTTTTCTCTCTCTCTCTCTTTGTTGCCTTTCCTCATAACCTAGTTCTTTCTCCCATTAATTCAATTCATCCTAATATTCATAATGATCCTATTGTGCCTTGTTAATGTCTGTAGCCTCCTCTATCATCCCTAGTTGCCTAAAAAGGGAAGAAATTGAGTGGGTACATAATTGACCTCTACTTCCATGGGTTTAGAAACTTGAGTAGTACAAGTACATCGAATGATAGAACAATAGTCCATAAGATTGCAATGAACATATAATTTGAGATAGTAATAAGCCATTACAGTTAAGAGAAACCGGCAACTCAATGAGTAGTAAGAAAGAGTTTACCGTTGTGCAGCGAACACAGGGAGCATCACATTGCAGCCAGGTGAGGTCGCTACCAGTGTCAGGATCAAGAAAAAAAGGCCTTGAAGGCTGCCCTATATTGAGCTGAACATAGTAATAACTGCACAAGATGGATAACACACACTTATTCCGCGGGATTAGTTATCCCATCATGTAAATTAAATGTGAATACCAAAATGACCCCTAAGTTATTGCATACCCAAGGGGGTAGACATTGCCATAGAGTGGTAGGACAATTGAAGAAGAGACAACTGGATTGACCACTGCTGCAGAGGTAGAAGACATCCGTTTCCACCATTTCTGCTGCTGCTGATGATGATGATTTTCCCCTCCTCCTCCTCCTGCTGCTGAAACAACCACAACCACAAAGATCAATATCCCAACAATTTTCCCACCTCCCATACTAACAAAATAATTGTCTTCCTTTATTAATTATTGACACTATTTATATGTTTCTCAAAAGTCAAGTCGATTCTTTGGATGCCTTTTTAATTTACTTCACAACTGAGGTTTAGTTTGGCATTGCTTCGATTCCTCTCTTTACTCCTCCTCCTCTCTGCTTATACTCATTCTTCTCCCACCTACCATAAAATTAACTATAGCTTTATTTATATTCTTTCTTTGTCTGGTTTGATATTCGATATCCACATTGAGTCTGACTAAATTTGTATTCGCGTCCCACATTTAAACCTATTTTCCAAGAAAAAAACATATAGTAAAATGAAGGGGAGTACATGTTTTCGTTATTCCTTGCCCCTTTAGTTTGGTTTACTTTGGGAGGAAGGAGTCAACGTGACCCCAATAAATTATCTTATTGCATATACCTTGAGTAGTTCTTTTTATTACTTTGAATATTTTATACAATCTACACTAGGTTTCTTTGATTCTCTTTTACCTCTTCATCTTCACGATAATTTAGTGTAGATATATAAAGGGATCTTTTGGATAATCTAGTGTATATTTTTATACTACTTATTGATTACCTCGGCAAGCACGGACTCAATATATGTTATTCTATTTAATCTATTTTATGTGACATTTATAGAATTAGGAGAGATCCAATTTTTCATATAATTTAAAAATATTTTAAGTGTTAATTATTGTGATTTATAATACTATTTATGTAATTTTCAAATAATTTATTACTCCCTCTGTCTCAAAATCAACTAATATTTTCTATGTCTTTTAAATATTTTAAGATGTTAGTTGTATAATTTATAGTACTTTTTACATAATTTTCAAAGGAACAATCAATATTACTCCTTTTTTTTCAATTTATGTGGCACTAATAGAATATTAAAGGAAATTAACTAATAAGTTGAGAATTGTTATTGAAAATAAGAAGTGAGTATTGATTTATGGTTGTGATATTTTGTTTCTTATGGTAGATATTTGCAATGAAAAATCAACCAAACAAAATCACGGTACCTGTCATGACCCAAAAATCAAGGTCATGATGACACACATTTCGAGAACCTAATTTAATGTGTAAGCCAAATTAAATAACACATACAAGACTCCCAAAGGAAAGTTAGGTCACAAACGAAGAGAAATGAAATATAACAAATAAATTCCCTAAATTTGGTATCATAAGCATAAAGAGTATCTAATACATTTCTAAAATCTAGACAACATATCAAGTCTTCAAAAAGAAATTTAAAGATTGTAAATGATAGATGGAGATCATGGTGATTTGGAAAACAGGATCTCACCACTATTCTGAATGGGAAGCAATCCCTAGATCCAATCAACGACTATGAACCCTGACTAGGATATATATCAAGAAAATAATAGAAATAGAGGTGAATACAATTCACATCTACTCAGTAGGTTGGACCGATTGAGTATAAGCAACTAATCAGACTTAAGAAATAAACTATGAAATGCTTCCACCTACATACAAAAAAAGTTTCATTCCAGCATCGGTGCCACCAATTTATATAGTAATGGCGCGAATAAGGTAAACACATACGACTGTTGATAATATTCATATCAACAGATAAGCAAGTTACACAACATAACAAAGATAGCCAATGCAATGCAATGATATGATGAAATGATGTGGTGGCACAACCTGTCATATACACCTTGCCGAGCTTTAGGTTCTAGACAGTGACCATGGGGGACTCGCAGTCCATATACCAATTTCAACAAGCTCAACATCTCATCAAATTTCCACCTAGATCGTGGTCAAAGATAAATGTAAGGTTTCTCATTTTCTTTCTCAAAAGATAATATTTCTGCACTTTCTCATATTCTCGTGAACAATGATATGTTGAATGAGGATGAACGCATCACAACACATACAATACAAAGGCATACTCACTTTAACAAGGATCTGATAAAGTTTCCGAATTCAATAAGTCATGAAACACATTTTCATATGATAGGAATAATAAAAGGATCCATTTGAAATCAGTCTTTACCATTTAGGAAACATTTATTTTATTTTAGGATGATAAAATATCAATTCAAGTTCCAATGTCAAAAGATTAAAATAGGTAACACAATCCCTCTCTCGGCCAAATCCTCAAATATCACAAGTTCTCAAAATAAAATTAAGGATATCACACGAGGCCTCCACACAAGCTAAGCATCACAAATAAGTCCACACGGGCTAACAAGAAAGTCAACACATACCAACCTCTAAAATTCACACTCCAAATCATTTCACAATTGATTTGTTATGAAATATTAACTACTCATCTTAGTCTAAAAGATGGATAGTCAAACCTATCTCGGAGCATGATGTTTGACGTAATCAAAGACACAACTTCCAATTCAAGTGTCAACGATCGCGTATAGTAATATAACCCAACCGAATGGGTTAGGGTCGAGTCCCAAGGGAGCAGTTAGTAGTCCAGAATTAAGTAGAAAAGTAAAATTTTGTTCTAATCAATCATAGCTATAAACATTAACGAGTAAAAACATAATAAATTCAAGAAATGACACGAATGTCAATTATCAAATGGGGGGTTTTATATAAATAGTAAACAAAAATAGCGAAAATAAGAGTACGAATTGGGGAGACGGGATTCTTGGGATGTGAAAGAAATATGAGCTCAAATAAACAACCGGGTACATGCTATTGATAGTAAATCGCTGTAAATTTGTAACTAAGCTAAACTTTAGTGGGGGTAAATTCTCTCTCGAGCAACTTACCCCGAATCAAATCGCTTTCTCTCGAACATCGATAAGCTGCAATTACGCCCAGCCTTCACCTTAGCCCATTCACTCTCTCGAGCTGAATGTGTGGGAGAAGGTCTAGGATTCACTCTCTCGAGCTGAACCCACGACGACCCAATAACCACCGGCTATCGATTTAGTAGTTTTGGTCTTAAGACCTCTCTCTCGAGCAAGCTAAAGACACAAAGATGAAATCATATTTGCAACTACAATTCCATTAAGTTCATACATAACTACTGAACGAAATCACATTTAAACAGCGAATTAACTATTAATTAGCAAGACCCAATAGTAAATTCAACCCATATTCACATAATCAAACCCCAAGAATTGGGGTTTTAGCTAGACATGAAAAAGAGATAGAAATCGATACCGATAAGTGTTTCCATCAAATGGGTACGATAAATAATGTCTTTAAACACGTCAAGGATGAAGATTCTTCAAGACCCACTTCCAATTTCTTGGAATTGAAAACCTTCAAAATCTTCAAATCTCAAGAACAATGTCTCACAAAAACTCTAAGAACTCAAAACTGAAATATTCTAAAAATTAGTAATAATTCGATACAACTTGATACTAAGCTACAGATTTAAATGGGTATTTATAGTTTTCAAAAATTTGTGCTGCGAAGGACCACTCGGCGCAGTTAGTCGGGATCGCCGATGCACTCGGCGATCCACCCTTTGGTTTGGTTCATCGCCTTTCAGCTTTTGTCTTCAGCATCTTCGCGTTATGAATCATCGGGCGATATGGTGGTTCTTCGCGGAACTGTTCAGCGACGCGCCGTCTGCTCTCTTTCATCGCCAACTTGATCTTTTCCTTCAGGGCTCAGCACACTGGAACTTTGGGCGAGGTTAAGGCTGTTCGGTGACTCGCCTAATGCATTAGGCGATCCTCAGGCCTTCATTCTTCGTTCTTTCAGCCGCCTTGTTCTGGTTTTGCTTGATAGCGTCCATGCATTATCTCTCAACTCAAATACCTGAAACTTAGGGATTCACATCAGTTATTGAGACAAAATATGCATTTGAGGACACTAAATCTATCAAAATATAGCCCTAAATGAGTCCAAATTGTGGACTCATCAACACCCCCAACTTAAACTTTTGCTTGTCCTCAAGTAAAACTCAAGTTCGACAGTTCAAAAAGGATGTCTCAAACAGTACTACACAAGACTCAATCATGAATGTACACACAAGACTCAACTTACTCATCCAAGGATCAATTGTGTACTCAAAGACTCAAGTTGTGACACACCATTATCAAAGATTCTCAAGCTCACAACACTTGCTTCAAATGCAAGTTCAAGCTCAACTAAGGTATTCAAATGCCCTCACACAAAGAATGATTCCGTATTCACACACAATGGTTCAATCATTTAAAGCTCTGGAATCAAGATCAACACTCACACTCACAAAGAAGAACACAATGCATGCTTTCACCCATAGGTTTGCCTGTATTTTCCAATTGACAATTGCTTCAGCTCACTCAATATCAAAAAGGTCTTTTCAAGGCTTGTAATGGGGTTGAGTGTAAGGGTATGGTCATTTAGGCTCGGTGACTTTTATCCTCATGAAATGTGGTGCTCACAACTCTTCATTTCCTCTTCTTTCATCATTTTCTTTAGTACTCATAAGTCATCCCATTATTCACTTTCCATGGATTGTTCGGAACCCCATTCCTTTTTGCATTTTCATAACTTTATTCCACGACTTTTTCTTTTTCATTCTTTTCTTCTCTTTTTTTTTGTATGAAGGGGTTCCATTTTTCTCAACACCATGGGTTAAAGGGGACTTTTCTAGCACTTCTTGGCTTGCTTTCTCTTTTCACCACAACCCCAACTTAGGCTTTTGGCCTAAGTTGGCTATTTAATCAACAACAAATCAAGAGGATTATAGGTAGTGGATTAAGAGAGGTCATGTTTTCATCAAGTTTCTTCCAAAGAAAGGTAAGGCTCAAGGGGTGTTCAAAAGAGGTTTACACACACTCACAAGGTAGGCCACGAAAGAGGTATATGTCAAATTGGCTCACACTCTTCGAAGTTGCCTAAGATTATATCAAGAGATAGCCTTACTTAGTCAACCAGACCAACAGGTCAAATTCTAGGTGTCATCATGCACGGTTCATGGTAAGCTCATCACACAAGGCATTGACACCAAAGTCAAACAAGACTCCACACTTTCGCTAGGGTGCAACGATCATCACAAGAGATTCAATTTGATAATTGGCTAGTCACAACGAGATGCAAAGAGTTCACATACTATCTATGTAACTTCATTTGGTCTCATCGTAGCCGCATATTCATGTTCGTTCGATTGTAAGCACTATTTAAGTCATCGGTATTGATCAAAACTGAGACTCAAATTTACCAAAGAACAGCCACATTTCACACGTATAAGAGGTGGCAATTTTTTTTCCGGTAGGGTCAAAAATCATTTACAATTAAAGCATAAGGAGCCACAAGCTCAAACATCCGCAAAAAGCAGTATAAAACACAATTTTAAGCCTAATGACCCAAATACACAATCAAAACGTGAGTCACGAATAGCACACAAAGGTGGGCCTCACCCCACCACAAATAAAAATATTTGTCCTCAAATGCAACAAAATAATATCCAAAATTTGAAATAACGAAAGACATAGAAGGGGTAAGGAGGGGATCCTGTCTACTCAATCGCTTCATCTGTCTAGGCATCAGTGCCCGGTGTTGCCTCATAAGGTGCATCAGTATCAGACCCATTCGGAGCTACCAAGGGTCTATTTTCCAGGAAGGTTTGCACAGCTGCATAGAATCCTCTGGCCCATGAAGGAATATTGGGGTCTTGAGGAGTAGTGTCCCTACCATAAATAGGCTTATTGCCCCTTCCTCTCCCACCAGTTGTGGGAGGTTTGGTGACCTTGCTCCTAGATGCAGCTGCATCCTCATGAGGTGCAAACCTCTTTGCTTTCCTTCAGAGTGGCATGTTTCTTCCTGCAACCTTGGGTTTGGCCATGTTTGCAACTCATTAAGAAAAAGTTAGAAGTCTTAAGCAAAAGCACAGAGAATCGCCACTTGGCGAATCGCCAACAACTTTCGGCGAACAAGGGTTAGTCTATTGAAGGTTATAGTGCAAAAAGGCTTCAGGAGAATAGATAAAGGGCTTGAGAGAGGATTATCGGCGAGTCGTCGAGTGCCTTTGGCAACCTCAGGATTCTCGCCAAAAATTACAGAGCCCAACGACTTATGGAGAATAAAATTAAGGGTGAGATGGGGACATTAGGCGAAGCGCCAAGTGGTTCGGCGAGCTCGACCCAGCTCGCAAAACGAACGTGCCTATTTTCAACCCAACTTCTCGAATTCAATCCCGCAACCCCTGAAAACAAAATCAAAGCACGCACAACTCAAATTAAGACTAGACCCACAGCACCCCTCAACATACAAGCACATCCCCTGAAGATTTAATTCACTATAAGGCACGAAATTTTGAGATTTCAACTCTATATACTTTTCTGGCAAGATATTCGAATTAAAACTAGCCTTCAAGTAAACTACTCCTATCGGATAGGCTCAACATATGACAACACGATAAACATAATTGCATAAGAGTCAAAAATGTTAAAAATGAACTCGGGAATTAGGACACCAACCTTTAATGCCGACTAAATTAAGCTTGAATCGCTAGGCAGCAATGTAATCCAAGTTCCGAGCACAAATCGATGACTAAAACACTCAGAGAATGCAAAAATATAGAGAATAATGTGCAGGTGTGAGCTTGTGAAGCGTTAAAGAGTGGGAAGGTTAAGGATTTTGAAAAGTATAACCTCTTTGCTTTAAAACTGTCCAGTTCTCATCCATTCGATGACATTAGTCTTACTCGCCGATTCGCTCAGCGAAGAACATAGTAAACCCTTGCCTCGCTGAATTTTACAGAACTTCCAGTTGATTTGGAGTTCCAAACGGCGGACCATATCGGGGTCGTCGACTAGGTCGGTGACTCGCTAATAATTTCCTGGTTTTCGCCGATAGTTACAGACTCCAAATTAAATTTGTCTTGAGTCTAATGGCGATCTGAGTGGGGGTCGCCGACCCTTCGGCGATGCGCCGACTGGGACATTTTCTCGCCAATTTCCTTTGTTCCGACACTTCCACACGTTAACCTGCACAACCAACACACCATTATTCCAAATTAAGAAAGAAAAACAAATAAGAAAACTTGGGTTGTGAAACGACCCCAAAAATGCCCGAAAATGTGCTTCGAAAACACCTAAAATTATAATTTCCATATATCTCAAAATTCGTGCATCATTTCGGAAATTCGACTTCATATTCTTATTCAGGGGGTCAAATTGAGTGGGAAATGAGTCTA
>JAJOOF010021310.1:0-25953 GCA_029582545.1 Solanum lignicaule
AAATTTTGGATTTTGATACGGTTGCTCTAAAATTTGGGTTAGACCCATTTCCCACTCAATTTGACCCCCTAAACAAGAATATGAAGTCGGATTTTCGAAAAATGAAACGGATTTTTTTATATATAGCTAAACAAGTTTCCAGTAACTTCCGAAGCACATTTTTAAGAACTTTTTGGGTCATTTCACAAATAAAGAACCCAACTTGTAGGTTGGGCTTGATTCCAAGAGAAATATGGTTTAGACTTAAACTTAACTCACAATAGTCTCCATTTAGTCAAACTATTTCCAAGAAAAGAAAACAGGGGGGGTTTTGTAAAAAAAATAAAAGATTGTTGATTTGAATGATTAAGTAACAAGTAAACAAGATTAATAATTTGAGATATCAATATACGATGGAGACTAGGGTATATGTGTTCCCCACAAGCTCTTAATGTCGTAAAACTAATAATAGTAATCATATCCTAGTGTTTGACGTGAAAGGCTGATAAGTTATGTATCACTATGTGATTGGTAATCCATGTAGGAAATTTAACTCGCAACTTGGTAAATCTACCGGTGTGTGCTTTACTAACTCTTACCTTTACCTAGATTAGTCATCGTGTCAATTGAGTTGGATATTCACCCTCATGTCAATTGATTAAAGTCAGACTATTAGATAACAGCTAATCCATAACTAAATCTCTATTTTTTTTATCTTTTTCTCATTCATTACCCCCTTGGTAAGGCAAGTAGGAATGAGACAAGTTCTAACATTGCGCACCGCTAGAAAGACATCTACAAAAAGATTAACAATACATTCATAAACACTATACAAGAATTACTTAGTTATTATTCATACTTTATTAATTGTTCATGGTTCCCAAAACCCTAGTTGTGGATTTAGCTACTCATGCTTGACAATTCATAGTTCATATTCTGGTTTAATGAAATTATGAACTTACAATTAGAATAGGTGAAAACCGAATCTTGAATTGAAATTCAATGTGAAATAGCATAAAACCAACTTCCGTAAATTAATTTCTAAGAGTTTGCAAAACAGTTCTGAATGACCAAAACAAAAGTCTCCAGTATTGTCTAACTCCGAAAAATGAAAATAATAACTAATATTTATAGTACATAAGTCCTAAACCAACTAGGAAACAATAATAAAGAAAACTGGGTCAGATGCGGTTTTCTACTAATAGCACGACCTACGGACCGTGGGTCGACCTACGTGGTTCAGGTACTGGAACTCAAACTTTCTAATCAAATCGATGGATGTGCATGACGTTTCTTGGTTCGACCTACGGTCTGTCATTAGTTCCCACGGTTCCATACTTGGTTAGACTTCCCTGAACTTCACCTACGTTGCATCACCTATGAGCCGTCGTTTGACCTATGGTTTGTCATTGATTTCGTCAGTTGCTGTTGCTGCCATTTCAATCCATTTTTCTGTCAATCGCTTCCGAACTAATTTCCTGCAAAAGATTACATAAAACCATTATATCTAATAACAAAATAGCCCAAGACACACACAAACTCTAATAGAAATGCATCAAAAATATCGTAAACTCATGGTATATCATACATTCACTATCTTTGCCAAAATACCTTTAATTTTTGAATTTGAAACTTCCACTTGGCCGCCTGTTTATGGATGGTATGGTGTTGCAACTTTTTGCTTAACCCCATATTTGCTCAACAATGAGGAAAACGCTCGGTTGCAAAAATGAGATCCTCCATCACTGTTGATAGCACACGGGGTGCCAAATCGTGCAAAAATATATCTCTCGAAGAATTGCACTACACTTTTGCCTTCATTGTTGGGTAATGCTACGGCCTCCACCCATTTGGAAACGTAATCAACCCCCACCAAAATATAGTTGTTGCAAAAAGAACTCACAAATGGACCCATGAAATCTATACCCCAAACATCAAACAACTCCACTTCTACGATAGGGTTGAGAGGTAATTCATTCTTTCTTGATACCGCTCCTTGCTTTTGGCAAAGGATGCAATGTTTCACAAAGTCATTGGTGTCTTGGTATAGAGATGGACAATAGTAACCACTTTGAAGCGCTTTTGTTGTTGTTTGCATTCCACTATGCTGTCCTCCAACAGGTGAAACATTACACGCATTGAGAATTTCATTGATTTCCTCTTCTGGTATGTAGTGTTGGATTATATGATCTACACATATTCTGAAAAGATACGATTCGTGCCAAAAATATTTCATTACATCGAACAAGAGCCAATTTTATTGGTAAAATTTCAGACCTTCGAGTATTACTCCACACACTACATTGTTAGCAAGATCAACATACCGATGGGTGTTGCTTTAGGTTATCCTCATCACTATTTTATTTGGGAATTCAGCCACAATGTCCCTTTCTTTTGAGTCGATCATATTGGTTTCTAACCGCAACAAATGATCTGTCACTTGATTTTCACACCCCTTTTGATCTTTTACTTCAAAATCAAACTCTTGCAACAACAAGACCCACCTAATCAACCTCGACTTAGCATTTTTCTTGGCCATTAAGTACCACAATGCTGCATGATTAGTATGAACTATCACTTTAGTGCCCAACAAGTATTCCCTGAACTTTTCAATTGCATATACTACATCAAGTAGTTCTTGTTCAGTAATAGTCTAGTTACATTATGCTCCATTTAGCGACATACTGCGTAATAAATTGGATTAGAGATTTTGTTGTGCCTTTGCCCTAACACGGCTCAGCGAGTGGTACCACTTGCATCATACATCACCTCAAATGGTTCGGACCAATCCGGTCTAATGATCATCGGGGTAGAGATTAGTTTTTCTTTCAAACACTCAAAAGCTTTTAAGCAAGTATCATCAAAAGGGAACTTTACCTCTTTCTCCAATAGCTTGCACAATGGATGTGTAATTTTTGAGAAATCTTTGATGAATCTTAGATAGAACCCTACATGACCCAAAAAACTCTGAATACCTTTTACATAGATAGGTGGAGGAGACTTTTCAATAACCTCAATCTTTTCTTTGTCCACCTCCAATCCCTTTTGTGACACCTTGTGGCCTAGGACTATGCCTTCTTTGATAATGAAATGCCAGTTTTCCCAATTGAGAACTCAGTTGGTTTCCACACACCTTTGAAGGACCTGCCCAAGATATGCCAAGCATGACTCAAATGAATAACCTACAACTGATAAATCATCCATGAACACTTCCATTGAGTCTTCCACCATGTCAGCGAAAATAGAAAGCATGCACTGTTAGAATGTTGGTGGAGCATTGCACAATCCAAATGGCATCCGTTTGAAGGCGAAAGTCCCATAGGGACATGTGAAAGTGGTTTTATCTTGGTCATCCCGTGTAATAGATATTTGGTTGTACTCAGAGTAGTCATCCAAGAAATAGTATCATCCATGCCATGCAAGTCTATCGAGCATTTGATCCATAAACGTCATTGGAAAATGATCTTCCTCGGTCCAAGAATTTAGCTTCCGGTAGTCCATGCATACTCTCCAACTAGCGATCAGCCTCATAGGTACACGTTCTCTTTTCTCATTCAGGACCACCGTGATGACTCTTTTCTTGGGTACACATTGTACAGGACTTACCCATTTGCTATCCGCAATAGGGTACACCACGCTTGTGTCTAGCCATTTAACGATCTCTTTCTTCACCACCTATTGCATAGGTGGGTTTAGTCTTCGTTGATGGTCAACATTTGGTTTGCATTCACTGTCCAATTGAATTTTGTGAGTGCAAATTATGAGTGGAATACCTTTAATATCAACAATTGTCTATCCTATTGCCTTGATGTAACGTTTCAATACCTTAGACGCAATTTCACTTGCCACTCAAGCAATTCTACAGCAATTATAATGGGCAAGGTATTATTTGACCCCAAGAATGCATACCGAAGATTAGCAGGGAGCACTTTCAACTCAAGTTTATGAGATTCTTCCGTGGATGGTTTAGTGGGAGGACTCTCTCGATTCTTTAGATCAATATCCAGCTTCAATGGGTTTCTTGAGTACACACCTAGTCCAGATAGTGCAACTACCATATCATCATACCCTTGAACTTTGGTCTCATCATGATTCGAAAGAACAGCCTCAAGAGGCTCACGCATATACATTATTTCAGTCACATTAGCCACTGCTTCATCAATCACATCAATCGTTGAAACTACATGAATTTCACTAGGTTGCTTCATTGATTTTCACACATTGAAGGTGACTTCCTCTTCATTTACCCAGAACTTTCACTCACCACTTTCAATATCCACTAAAGCTCTTCCCATTAGCAAAAATTGTCTACCCAAAATAATAGAAACTTCCACATCAATTTCACAATCTAGAATAACAAAATCACCAGGAAAGATCAACATTCTCCAATATTTCATAAATTATCCTAACGGGATGTTTGATAGACTGATCCTCTATAGGAAGCCACATTGTTGTGGATTTCGGTTCACCTAGCCCAAGTTGTTTGAAGATTGCATATGGCATCAAATTTATACTCGCCCTTAAGTCACATAAAGCTTTCGAAAACTGAAACATACCAATGGTGCATGAGATAGTAAATGCCCCCGGATCCTCTTTCTTTGTATTTACATCGCTAGTCATAATGGCACTACAATTATGAGAAACTTCAATTGTTTTGAAGTCCATGTGTCTCTTCTTATTGACTAGCTCCTTCATGAATTTTGCATATTCAGGCATCTCCAATAATACTTCCACTAAAGGAAGGTTTATAGAAAGTGTCTTTAACACGGATAGGAATTTCTCAAACTTTTCATCTTCAGTTCTCTTTTTAAGATGTTGAGGAATGGGGGATTTATTTTGGGAAGAGGTTGCACTAACTTTGAAGATGATGTTGCCTTTTCTTTAGCTTTTTGCAACTCTTCGGTGAGGCTTTGCTTTGGACTCTCTTCCTCCTCTTTGAGCATATCATTTTCTAGTGCTTGAACGAACCTATCTTCCTTAACAGTGTGTCTTTCTTCTTTATAAGCGTTTGTCCCATCATTAACCTTCACATTACCGACAACTATCTTCTCACTTCATGTCACAACTGCCAAATCTTTGTCATTATTAGCCCTCGAACTTGTCGCACACTCATTTTCACTCCTTTCAACTAGCTTGGGTTCTAATTGTGCTGAATGTTTGCTTATTTGACCTTCAAGTTGCTTGACTGCATCCGCGTGAGAATTTATCCTATTATTCAATGATGAGAAATCCGCTTTCATCTCCTTAAGCATGTCATCAGATCCTTCAACCTTATCTAGGATAAGCGACAACAATTCATCCGCTCGTAGGTTACCTGAACTACCCTTAGATCTTGGGTTGTCACTTGATTGCGTGTCATACTCTTCATGACTATTTTCTCTATTCCAAGGGTCATTTTGTTCAGTCCAATCTTGATTGTATTGTCTCTACTCTTCTTCATTATGTGAGTTCAACCTTGATTCCCACCAGACTTTAAATAGATTGGGTGAGAACCCTCCTCAAGTCTAAACACTCTTTTTACATCTTTGTGTTCACCAACTCTTTCTAGCACTTGTTTTCTCAACACCTCCATTTGGGACATCATTTTGCTAATATTCACATCCTGTTCTTTCTCCTTGTCAACTTGCTCCTTTGTCATCCTAAAATTTAAGGGAGACACTTGGTCCTCTTGAGTATACCACACCCGATTTATCTTTGTCATTTCATGAAGAAAAGATGAGGCTACCTCAACTAGTTGTCACATTATCCCTCCTCGGGCCAGCTGGTGTGCTACTCCTTTATTCACTGAGTCTGATCTCCAATAAAAATATTGAAGTATCACATTACCTGGAAACCCATGAGTAGGACACTGTAGTACTAACTTTTAAATCTCATCCAAGTTTCATGAATCGGTTCCCCTTCAACTCGCTTGAAGTTCTAGATGTTGTCACGTATTTTCACAATTGTTGAGGGTTGAAAGAATCTTATGTAGAATGCTTCGATAAGCTCTTCCCATGACCTAATGGAGTTCCTTGATAGACCTGCTAACCACTTGGTTGCCTCCCCCATCAAAGAAAAAGGGAACAACCGGAGCCAAACTGATTCTTGTGAAATATTCTTGAGCGAGAACAGACTACATATATCCACAAAGTTCTTCTTATGGTCATGGGGGTTCTCATGATCCATCCCTCCAAATACACCCTTAGCTTGCAAGAGTTGCAGTATCGTGTTTGTCACAAGGAATGCAGCATGACCCACAACTGGAGGTAAGCGAATAGAACCTACGCTCCCCAATCGAGCTTCATTGTCATGATTGAAGTCACCAACATCATCTTTGTGATCAAGTTGGTTCACGGGGTTTCCATTTGCACTCATCTTGTAACCTCATCACAAACAGCTCACAACACAAGGTAAGTCGATTCAACTACAACACAAAAAGATCGCAACTCAAACCTCAATAATAAGATTCTAAACACCACTCCCCAGCAGCGGTGCCTTTTTAATAAACGTTCAACTACACCTCATCCAATACTAAGTGTAGGCGATCGTAATCTAGTATAAAACCCAACAAATGAGTTGGGGTCGAACCCACAGGGAGCGGTACAAGTTCAAATTCAGTTATGAAGTTATAAATGTGGTCTAATCAGTCATAGGAATAAATATTATCAAAAACTATCACAACCAAGGGCTACCCCTTAGACGTAACATGGAGTATAGAACCCCGAAGGACTCCATAAAAGCAACTTTGTCTTCATAACATAAGCAATAGAACAAAAATAGTAAAAACACATTTCAAGTCTAAAATTTTCTTAAATGAAAGCGAAAGTCTAGACACTTTTTCTCAACATAGCCATCTATTAGAACCTTGTATGAAATAGGGACTAGCCCATACAACATGTCCAAAAAAAGAAAGTACATGAAAGGAAACTAAAACATAAGGAAAGCCATCCTCGAATCATGAGGACTCACCAAGCTCAGGAAAATAATCAAGTCCAAGCTCTAGGCACAAGAATGATCACCTCGAGAACCGGACCCTATACTTGGGGAAAATGTAGGAAAAGTAGGCGTTAATAAAAAAAATGCACTAAGTATTATAGCCATGCATGGAAACATTGAAAACATGCTAAAAAGGTGATTTCATTTGAAAGCATGCAATTTATCAACTGAAATATGAAATAAGAGTTTAGAAAATCATAAGTCATAACCATTAACAAAATAGCCATCATCATGTTTAATACCTTTGAAACTCATATACAAATCTTGTTGAGTTACCATAGTTCATTATTCATTTCTTGCTCTTGTTATGGTAATAAGCCTTAACCGACATGAGACCATGTGATCTATAACATAATCACCCGGTGGTACCCACACCAAAATGGGGCATCATTCTTGCCTAAGGTAGAACCATGGTTTGTTAGCTTAGGTGGATCCACTATATCCTATGGGGGCATATAGTTTATTGGATAAGGAGATTGTTACTAGAAACCCAGTCTTTCTGACGGAAGAGCTTCCATGTCATGATATTGCTTCTAGAAATCCAGACTTTCTGACGGAAGAGCTTCAACCTCATTTGCAATATCAACTCGGTGATAAGCATTAATCCCATGGAGTACTTATTAAGTCTTCACTTAACTCATGTCATGGAAGGATGTCCTTGACAACCAATCCACTTTAGTTCATTAGAATAGTTCTTAGATCATGCGTGAGAAAACCTTTCACCGTCCATGTCTACATGTAAATCTTAGATTCAATTAAGTGAGAAAGCCTTTCAACCTAGAATCTTCATTATGTGAGAAAAACATTTCACATCATGTTCATGCATAGGTGTGTATATGAGAATATCCTTTTAACAACACAACAACAACATCATAATCATATACACTTCACTCTCAAAGTGTTCTTAAAGCATTCACATAAATTTCATAAAACATGCGTAATCTCATACTTTGCCCTTTCAAGGTTCAAAACTCACTTTCAATCAACACGTCTAGAATTCAAGCATTAGACATGGATATCATCATAATTCAATTGATTCAATCACTACATGCATAATTTCATAACATTCCTCTTTCATCAATAATGACCCACTTCATAAGATCACAATTGAAAAATATGAGAATTTCATGGGTTCTTGGGGATACATCATAAAAACCATAGGAAATCATCAATTCATGCTTAATATAACATAATTCAACCATTAGAATTAAGTTTTAAATGAATTCATGACTTTTGAATCAAACCCTAACATTTGGGTATTTCTATCACTTTTAAAATTGAGATTTTGAAGGGACTCCATGGATGAAATGTCACGGCCTAGGGGTACCCTCTAGACGTAACATGGCGTATAGAACCCCGAAGGACTCCATACAAGCCACTTATTCTTCATAACATAAGCAATAGAACAATAAGAGTAAAAACACATTTCAATGTGTAAAATTTTCATAAAACAAAAAGTGGAAGTCTAGACACTAAGTCTCAACATAGCCATCTATTTCAATGTTTGAATGGAATAGGACCTAGCCCATACAACATGTCCCAAAAAGGGAAATACGTGAACGAAACTACAACATAGGAAAAAAGTCATCCTGGAACCATGACAACTCACCAAGCTTAGAAGATACTCAAGTCCAAGCTCTAGCCTTTAGAATGATCACCTCGAGAACCAAGCCCTACACTTGGGGAAAAAGTTTGGAAAAGTAGGCGTTATTACAAAGATGCACTAAGTGTGATAGCCCTACATGAAAACATTGAAAACTTGCTAAAAGGGACATTTCATTTCAAAACATGCCATTTACGAAGTCAAACATCATCATAGAGATAAACATAGCATAAGAGGTTTATACATCACAAGTCATAAAACATAAGTCATATAGAATTTCATCATCTTTAAACCCTTAGACTCATATACAATGCTTGTAAAGTGATCATAATTCATTATTCATGTTCTTTTTCTTGTTGTGGGAATAAACCTTAACCGACATGAGACCATGTGAGCTATAACATGATCACCCAGTGTTACCCACACCGAAAAGTGTGTCCTACCTGCCTAAAGTAGAACCATGGTTTGTTAGCTTAGGTGGATCATCTAGCTAAATATCCTACGGGGGCACGTAGTTAATAGGATAAGGAGATTATTACTAGAAACCCGACCTTTGTAATGGAAGAGCTTCCATATCATGAGATTGCTACTAGAAACCCAGCCTTTCTGATGTAAGAGCTTCCACCTCATTTGCAATATCATTTTAGTGCTAAGCATTAATCCTATGGAGTACTTATTTAGTCTTGAATTAACTCATGTGTCATGGAAGGATGTCTTTGACAATAAATCCATATTAGTTCATTAGGATAGCTCTTAGATCATGCGTGAGAATAACCTTTCACAATCCATTTCTACATGTAAGTATTAGATTCAATTAGGTGAGAAAGCCTTTCAACCTACAATCTTCATTATGTTAGAAAACCTTTCACTTCATGTTCATGCATGGGTGTGTATATGAGAATGTCCTTCTAACAACACAACAACAACAATATCATGATAATCGACACTTCACCCTCAAAGTGTTATTAAAGCATTTACATAGATTTCATAAATCATGCATAGTTTTATAAACTTGCCCTTTCAAGGTTCAAAGCTCACATTCAATCATCACATCTAGAATTCAATCGTTAGACATGGATATCATCATAACTCAAGTAACCCAATCATTACATGCACAATTTCATAACATTCTTCTTTCATCAACAAAGACCTACATTATAAGGTCACAATTGAGAAATATGGGGATTTCATGGGTTCTTGGGGATTCATGATAAAAACCATAGGAAATTATCAATTAATGCATAACATAACATAATTAAATCATTAGAATCGATTTTTAAAGGAACCCATGACTTTGGAATCAAACCGTAACATTTGGGGACTTCTATCTTTGAATTTGAGATTTTGAAGGGACTCCATGGATGAAGACTACCATACCTTAATAACAAATCCAAATTAATTTGATGATGAGAACCTTGCTTCTTGAACCCTAGCTCCAACTTCTTTTTCTTCTTCTTCAAGTTCTAGAGAGAGAATATTTGGAGAGGATGAACATTGGGAATTTATTTGGGTTTAGGTAATAATGAGTTGAATGGGTTATTTTTTGAGTAAAAATGACTTAAATAGTGACCCTAAGTTAAGGCAAAACGACCTCACTTAAGTTGGACCATAACCGGAATTACCCAAAACACCCCTCACATTAAGTGAGCTGCCCAAGTCTCACGTGGGGTCCCACAAGCCGTGGTCCTCTTCGTGGACATGAGGCAGTGGCTTGGCAACAAGTGACATTAGCCCACATGTCCAACGCATCTTCACAGAGGGCTCCACGAGCCATGGTGCATGCCATGAGCCATGGTCCCTCCCGTGGGCCTTGAGTTTTACGACCTGGAAAACTAGTAGGTGAAAATAGAGCCTAACGAGTTTGTTTGTGAGTTTGATGTGGGGTTTCATATTGTAAAATGTCTTCTCGAGCTTAGGTTGAGGGGTTTAGGAGTTAAATGTCAAGGAACGACCCCCCCCCCAAGGACCAACTAAGGGTCCTTGAGGAGGACCCTAAAGTCTAAACCACATATCTGCCCAGGAACCAAAAAGCTGTCAAATTAAGAAGGAGCTACGGATGGGACCTACCCCCTGTAGGTCCATCCACCGCCCCTTGGTTGCCCTCTGAAGGTCAACTCCCCAAGTTTCAAGTTTCAGCCCCAAACCACGGACCATCAGGACGGGGTGTGAGCCCACCAACGGTCCGTAGGTCATGGGGTGTAGGTCACCACTGTGTTGCTTTCCAATTCGGCCAAGTGCAGGGGTAAATTAGTAAATTCATAATTAATTAGTTAGGGGTTGGGGACGGTTATTATTGATTTATTATAGTATTTTAAGGCTTTTTAAAGTATTAAACTCCCTTTTAGAACTCATTATTCCAAAACACTCAAAATAGAAACGTCCTCTCCTCAAATATTCTCTCTCTAGAAACCACCATTGGAAAAGAAGGAGTCAAGATTTGAAGCTCAAGATTTCACTTTTCTCACTCAATTTTTGTGGAGTTTCTTCCTTAAAGGTATGGTAGTCTTTATCCTTGATTAAGTTTCATTCATGGAGCCCTTTCAAAAGATGATTCCAAGTTTCCTAAATCCCCCCAAAAGCTAGGGTTTCAATCTAAGCATGGGTTCAGTTCCAAAACGTTTTCAAAGGTTTATATGTGATGAATTATGAATGAATTGTTGAACTAATGATGAATTATGGTGAATTTTATCCTATGAACCCGTGTTACCCCCAAAGTACTAAATTGTGAATTGTGATAGGGAATTGATTGATCATGAAAGTATGTTGAATTGTTTATGTCTATATTGAATTAGTTATTGAATCATGATAATTCCTTTATCTAATGTAGTATTCTAGATGTTTGGGTTGAGATTGATTCACAGACTTGGAAGGCAATTTCATGAAGGATTTATGTATGATTATGATGTGAAGCATATGTGTGTGATCTCAATGAAAGTATTATGATTATGTCTAAAATGTAATTGTTTTATTATTGAAAGCACATTCTCAATTAACACTCATGAATGATGATGATAGAATGTGAAGGGTTTTCTTCAATGTAAGGTATCTTGAATTGGTAGGCTTTTGGCACCCTTCCATAAATGATGTTAACGAACTTTGGGATCGGTAGGCTTATAGCAGCCTTCCATAAATGTTAATGATGAACCTTGAATCGGTAGGCTTATGGGGCATTTTCATGTGTCTACTAATGTACCTTGAATCGGTAGGCTTATGGCGCCCTTTTATATGTTAATCAATGTACTTTGGGTTGGTAGGCCAATGGCACCCTCTTATGTGTAATAATGTTAAAGTAATGAAATACTCCATAGGAATGGAGGCTAAGCACCAAGTGGATTTCGTAAGATGAAAGCTTTCCCCAAGTTTAGGCCGGGTTTCAATGAACATCTTCCTTATCCCATAACTATGTGCCCACATAGGATATTAGCTAGTGGATCCACCTAAGCTAAAATGTTACCGGTCCTACCTTAGGAAAGTAGACCAACTCTATATGGTTTGGGTCAAGACACCGGATTCCATGTTAAGCTCACATGGTCTATGTCATTTAATGCTTATTTCCATCATATATGATGTGCACTATGGTTTCTTCAGAAGTTATATGAAGTGGGGTGGTAGTATGGGATGCCATACATGCATTGCACGAGTAGGATTTGAGAGGGCTATGGTGAGTTCTCTAATATCTTAATGACTAATGAATGAATTTTCTCTTAATGAAGCTAATGAAGAATGTTGACTTAAATGATTAATGTAATGATGCATGCTTTACTTGGATTGTAGCATGAGTTACTTTCCTTGTCATGACTTATGAAACGTTTATGTTCCTTATGTATGAGTATTGTCTAAAGGTAAAAATGAAGAATGGTAAGTTCACTTTTGGTGGCCTGAAAGTGGTACATAGTATGGATGGTGGTATGGGACGATATTCATACATTGCACAAGTATAACTTAGGGTTATTTAAGGTGAATGTTCTAATGGATGAAATGACTTATATATTAATTATGTTTTATCTTATGCCTCTTTTATTTATGTTCATGATATTTTCTCAAAATTGGCATATGTATGGTTTTTAACCAAAATGTCCTTTTTAAGCATGGTTTTTGCATGTCTATCAAATTTAGTACATTAAATATGTTAACCCATATTTCTTCTATTTTTACTACAAAGTGTAGGTTCCGGCAAGTGAGTTGATTCTTCTAAGGTCAAAGTCTTGGATTGAATTCTTCCAAGATTTGTGGTATGTCCTCATGGATTCGAGGGCAATGTTTCATTGATGTTTCATGTCTTTAATTGTATTAGATACTTTTAGAATTTTGATTGTAAAGGGTCGTGACCCTATTTTTTATTCAAGATGTTTTTAGATGGCCATGTGAGACAAGTAGACTGCCGCTATTTTAAATGATGTTTTCGGTTGTATAGATTATAATAGTTTAAAATTCCTTACTATTTCTATTATATTATGTGATGACATGATATGAGGCTTGTATGAGACTTTTCAGAGTCTTGTACGCCGTGTTACGTCCGGGGTGTAGGCTCGGGTCGTACTAAACATGGTATCAGAGCTCAAGGTTTTGGGATTGTCTTTAGGATTGATGTCTCACAAGCCACGTCGAGCAGAGTCTTGTTCATGAGTATGGATCGTGACATATTTTATGAATGAGAGGTTTTAAGGCGTTAGGAAATTTCATTTTCTTCATTACTCTTGGGTCGTGCCATAGAGTTTAGCTCTATAAGTCTCCTTTTCCTAACCCTTCTCTTGTGTTTATAGCATATGAATACAAGAAGGGCGAACGCAAGAAGGATGGAAGAGGAGATTGTGAATGAGGGAGTTCCTCCCCAAGGTCCTCAAGGTAACCAAGTTCCTCAAGGCAATCAAGTTCCGGTTGATCCCCCGACCATGGCCAATGAATAAGTTAGGTTGGATATTGTGAATGAGGGAGTTTCATTCAAGGATCCCTTTCAAAAGATGATTTCAAGTTTCCAGAATCCCCCAAAAAGCTAGGGTTTCAATCTAAGCATGGGTTCAATTCCAAAATGTTTTCAAAGGTTTATATATGATGAATGATGAATGAATTGCTTAACTAATGATATATTATGGTGAATTTTCTCCTATGAACGCATGTTACCCCCAAAGTACTAAATTGTTAATTGTGATTGGGAATTGATTGATCATGAAAGTATGTTGAATTGTTTATGTCTATATTGAATTAGTTATTGAATCATGACAATTACCTTATCTAATGTAGTATTCTAGATGTTTGGGTTGATATTGATTCATAGCCTTGGAAGGCAATTTCATGAAGGATTTATGTATGATTATGATGTGAAGCATAAGTGTGTGATCTCTATGAAAGTAATATGATTATATTTAGAATGTAATTGTGTTATTATTGAAAGCATATTCTCAATTAACACTCATGAATGATGATGATAGAATGGGAAGGGTTTTCTTCAATGTAAGGCATCTTGAATTGGTAGGCTTTTGGCACCCTTCCATAAATGATGTTAATGAACTTTGGGATTGGTAGGGTTCTGGGACCCTTCCATAAATGTTAATGATGAACCTAGAATCGGTAGGCTTATGGCACCTTTTCATGAGGATTCAATGAGCTTTCCTAATAATGTACCTTGAATCGGTAGGCTTATGGCGCCCTTTCATGTGTCAACTAATGTACCTTGAATCGGTAGGCGTATGGCGCCCTTTCATGTGTTAATCAATGTACTCTGGGTCGGTAGGCCAATGGCACCCTCTCATTTGTAATAATGTTAAAGTAATAAAATACTCTATGGGAATGGAGGGTAAGCACCAATTGGATTTGGTAAGAGAGAAGCTCTCCCTATGTTTTGGCCGGGTTTTAATGAACTTCTTCCTTATCCCATAACTATGTGCCCACATAAAATATTAGCTAGTGGATCCACCTAAGCTAAAATGGTACCGGTCCTACCTTAGGCTAGTAGAGCAACTCTTTACGGTGTGGGTCAAGACACCGGATTCCATGTTAAGCTCGCATGGTCTATGTCGGGTAATGCTTATTCCCATCATGTCAGATGTGAACTATGGTTGCTTGAGAAGTTTTATGCAGTGTGGGTGATAGTATGGGATGCCATCCATGTGTTGCACGAGTAGGATTTGAGAGGGCTTTGGTGAGTTCTCTAATGTCTTAATGACTAATGAATGAATGTGCTCTTAATGAAGCTAATGAAGAATGTTGACTTAAATGCTTAATGTAATGATGCATGTTTTACTTGGATTGTAGTATGAGTTACTTTCCTTGTCATGACTTATGAAATGTTTATGTTCCTTATGTATGAGTATTGTCTAAAGGTAAAAAAGAAGAATGGTAAGTTCACTTTTGGTGGCCTCAAGGTTGTACTTAGCATGGTTGGTGGTATGGCACGCTATTTATACATTGCACAAGTATAGCTTAGAAAGGAGCAGTTGGCGATCAAAAGTAGCAGTCAGCGTGTCACCGACGGTTCTGCGATGCAGTGCTAGATCACCCAAAGTTACAGAATGTGGAGATGTTGAAGGCCAAAGCAAAAAGGCGATGGAATTGACCAAAGGGCGGATCACCGAGTGGATCGGCAATCCCGACTGACTGAATCGAATGGACCTTCGCAACACATTCTCTGGCGACTATAAATACATTTTTGAATTTTTAGTTTAGGGGAGAATTTTTCATTTTTCACTTTTCAATCTAGTTTTCATTTGGTATCAGTTTTGAAGTTGAGAGTTTAGAACTAAGAGTATTGAGATAATATTTTCTTTAGCTTTGAAGATTTGCATTTTTGAGAAAATGGAAGTGGGTCTTTGAAATTCTTCAACCTTGACCTTTGTAAAGATGAAATTAATCTTAGCCAATTGAAGGAAACACAATTTGGTAACAATTTCTATCTTTTTACGATGTCTAGCTAAAACCCCAATTCGTGGGGTGTGATTATGCGATTATGGGTTGATTAAGCTGCTGGGTATTGTTAATTGATAGTTTAAATGACGTTTAAAAGTGATTTCAATCAGTAATTGTGGATTAATCAAAGTGTTGTAGTTGCAAATTCAACTCTACCTTCGTTTTTTTGGCTTGCTCGAGAGAGAGGTTTTAAAATCAAGATTACCGATTTGATGGTTTATGGGTATTGTGTTGTCATGGGTTCAGCTCGAGAGAGTGAATCCTAAACCCTTTTCCACATATTCAGCTCGAGAGAGTGAATGAACTAAATCATAGGTTGTTCTTAATTGTTGCTTATTGGTGTTCGAGAGAAACCAATTTGATTCGGGGGAAATTGTTCGAGAGAAAGTTTATCCCCACTAAAGTCTAGCTTATTCACTAATTTGTAACTATTTATTATCAGTTGCAATTACCCATTTGTCTATATTAGCCTATAATCCAATCACATCCCAAGAACCCGTCTTATTACTTGTTCCTTAGTGTTATTTGTTGTTGTAGCTGATATTTTAAATCAAACCCCCCCCCACTTTGTTATTTGACACTTGTGTCATCCTAAATTTGAAGTATGATTTTATTCGTAACTGTCTTAACCTATGACTGACTTGAATATATTTGCACTTAGCTCCTGATTCTCAAACATGTACCACTCCTTGTGGGAATGATCCCAACCCAATTGGTTGGGTTCTATACTGATTAACGATCATTGACTCTTAGAACTAGATTAAGTGGCGTTAAAACGTTACTAATCCAAATGGCGTCGCTGTCGGGGAGTGGTGTTATTTGAGAATTGTGAGTTAAGTTAAAAAAATTTCTTGTTAGTCATAGTTGAACTTACTTAATTTAATTTTGTTTTGCGTGTTTGCCTGTTGAAACATGAAGTATGGATGTGAACCGCAGCAACGGTAGCCAAGTAGGCCACCAAGATGACATCAAAAACTCCAACGATGTCAACGAGCCTAATGCTAATGGCCCCCATCTTATGGGTGGTATTGGTGTCATTAGCTTGCCTCCGGCCGAAGGGAATGTGGTGTTCCACATCACAAGTACTATGTTGCAGCTCTTACAGTTGAAGGGGTTGTTCAGCGGTTTGGCTCATGAGGATCCCCATGAGCATATTCGAAACATCGTAGATGTTTGCAGACCATTCTCCTTCAAGAATAGATCCCAAGAGTCGGTTCGGTTGAGGTTGTTCCCATTCTCTTTGATGGTAGAAGCATGCAAGTGGCTGGATTAGTTGCCACGGGAATCAATCACTTCGTGGGAGGAGTTGGTCACCACATTTAATGTGCGAATTTTCCCTCCTTCGAAGATAATGACTCTTTGAGATAGCATTCAGAGCTTCAAGCGTCTGGAAGGTGAGCCAATTGATGAAACTTGGCTACGATTCAAGAAGTTGGTGCTCCGAAGCCCAACTCATGGCTTGCCTGACAATGTGTTGTTGTATTATTTTTACCGGAGCCTTAACTCAGTAAAAAAGGGTGTTGATGACCAACTTTCTATGGGAGGTTTGATGCAGCAACCTTATGTGATAGCAGCTCAGCTCTTGGATGGTAGGACCGGGATAAATCGGGCTTGGTACACCCGTGAAGACCTGGTCTCCCCTCTCACATTCAAACAAACCAAGGAGCAAATGGAGAAAGACCAAGTGAGGGACAAGAACATGGCCAAAATTATGACAAAACTTGACATCTTGTCAAAAAATATCATGGGAGCTAGTACTCGAAGTGTCAATGTCGTGGGTGTCGAGTGTGCTAGCTCTGATGAGGTTAAGTTTGAGGCTTTGTACAGCGAAAAGGTGAATTTCCTAGCAAAACAAGGTGGTGGTTATCGTTCAAACTACCCGAGGAAGGGTGCTAACCAAGGTTGGATTAGGAATAAAGGTTGGAAGGATCGTGATCGAGAGTGGACGGACTGTAACCCCACTTTGAAAGAGAGAGAGGGGAGAAGGATAGATATGTTCCTCCCCATGAGCGCCAAAACCCAAAAGATTCCTAGGGAGGTCGGTTGGAGGATATTCTTTCTCGTATCCTCAAAGGAGTTGAGAGATCAGACAAGATTTTGAAAGAAAAGAAACAAGATGTATCGACCCTTAGCCAGACAGTTACCTTCCACTCCGTATCAATAAAGAAGTTTGAGACCCAACTGGGTCATATCTCATCTCATTTGAACCCAACACAGCAAGGGGGTTTGCCTAGTGAATTTATGGCTAACCCCAAAAATGAGGTTTGATAGTGGACATGTATCATGCCGTGACGTTAACTAAGGCGCTGCTTGGGAGGCAACCCAAGTTTTATTCTTTTATTTTTTTATTTTTTTTAAATTTGAAATCATGGTGTGTTAAATGTGCAGGTCAAAGTGTGAAAAGTGTTTGAAAAGTACAGGTTGGCGAGCTAAAAGTCCGATCGGCGCATCGCCAAACAGGTTGGCGTGCCCAATTTGATTCACCATTTGATTCAAGAGAATTTGAAATTGGAGTCTGTAAAACTCGGTGAGCCCAGGCGTTAATTGGTGAATCGCCGACCAGGTCGGCGACCTCGACATAGACCGTCATTTGGAGACCCAAAAAAACTAGAGGTTCTGTAAAACTCGGTGAAGTAAGTGCCCACTCGGTGTGTCACCAAGTAGGTCGGCGAGCAATACTAATGTCGCCGAATAGGCGAGAACTGGGCAGTTTTTAAAGGCCAAAGGTTTAAACTTTCAAACTCTTTCACTTTCCCTCACTTTTAATCTTCCAAAACTCACACTTGCAAAGTATTTCCTTTATTTCTCACATTTTTATCGTCTTTAAGTCGTGTGTTCAGAGTGGATTACTTTGCCGCCTAGCATTTCAATCTTGATTATTCGATATCAAAGTTTGGTTTTCCAAACCTGAGTTAATTTTTTTTAGAAATTTGTACTCTTTTACAATGCTTTTATCTTAATGATGTGTGTTGGGTCTCTCTGATCTTAATTGTGTATCTTTGTGCCTGTGTTAATTCGAAAATGTTGCCCATAATGCCTTTGTTGTTGAATTCTCGTGTTTTTGTGCCTTAAAATTAGTGGGGTTGTGCTTGCGTGTTAATGGGTCTAGTTGGGTGAAGTCTTAGTAGCCCATATTTCTGCCAAATGACATGTTTTTTCCTAATGATGGAGCGGTTGACGTCATTCTTAAGGGAAAAAGTCGTCAAATGGCCAAATTTGGCAAAACCAGAAGAAGTCTGAGTATCCCGGGGGTGGGTATATTGGGTCTGAGTTTAATTTGACAAGTGAATGGTTTGATTTTGTTTTTGGGGATTGTGGGGTTGAATTTGAGTAGTGGGGTTGAAAGTAGGCACGTTGAGTCGTTTGGCGAGCTAGGTCGAGCTAGTTTGGTTCTATAACTTTCGGCAAGAACCTTGTGGTTGTCGAATGCACTCAGCGACTCGCCGAAAGTCCTTCTTGCTCGCCCTTTGCCTGAACCCCTGACCCTTAATTGAACTGTAACTTTTGGCGTGCTAATCCTTGCTCACCAAATGTTGTCGGCGATTTTCCGAAAGGACCTTGCATTGCCGACATGCCAAATTTTTCTGAGATTCTTAGAGCCAATCCTTTCGGCGAGCCCGATATAGCTTGCCAAAGTGATTCGGTGACTCGCCAAATGGTTCGATGAGCTTGTCTGCAACTATTTTTCTGTGTTTCTTATTGAATTGTTTTTAAGTTTTTTTCGATGTTTTGCAGACATGGTAAGGGAAAAAATTGACATGCCACCCCACAAAAGAGAACTGGGTATTGATATTAACGAAAGGGGATCAAATCCTCCCAAGCAGGGAAGGCAAGAGCACCCAATAGGAGACAAAGGCGAGGGCAACAAGCCCACATCTTAGAGAGTGGCCACTGACTCCTAGGCTTCTTTATCTGAGACTGAGGATGACCAGCCGTTGCAGTCCCGGCAGGCTAAGATCCGAGCTAGATCTCGCCCTGACTCAATTAGCCTTCCTCTTCAAGCCCTAAGTGTTCTTATTCTCTTGGTCTTGAATGGAGTTCTAGAAAGAAGATATTTTAAGAGGGAGGGGTTTTGATTTGGGGGATTTGAATAATCAAATCTAATATAGCGTTTTACTGTTTTAATACTCTTAAAATATCTTAATACACCTAAAATAACCATACATACACTTAAAACAATTAATTAACTAATTACCAAAAGACCCTACCTTAAACGAGCCAAAACCAGAAAACTGGTAGTGACTCACGCCCTAGACCTACGGATCGTGAGTCCACTCACGGATCATATTGGTGGTCTGTGGTCTTGGTCTGGGGGTGGTGATTTGGGGTATTGACCTACCGAGGTCATCCACGGGGCGTGGATGGACCTACGGGTCGTGAACCCCATACGTAGGTCACCCTCATTTAACAAACTCCATGGTTTCCTTAGGGACTTAGGGGTTAGGCTAAGGGTCTTCTTCAAGGACCCCTAGGGTGGTCCTTGGGGAGTCATACGTTGATGTTTAACCACTAAACCCCTCAACCATAGCTCGGGACAACGTTACATAACAAGAAACCTTATTACAAACTCAACACCAAGTCGTTAGGCTCTAGTTTCACCTATTCATTTTACGGGTCGTTACATTATCCCCCACTTAGGAACATTCATCCTTGCATGATACTTTAAACGCATTAAGGGGTTAACGACACAAGACTAGATGCCCATCATGCATGCAACATCATAAACAATGAACAAAACTTAGGAGGAAATATCAACTCCACATCAACAAGCTTAATGCAACACAAGAAAGTAGGAACTACATCTACAAACTCATTATGAACAAAACATCATCATTTCTCATTTCATTGGAGGAACTACCTTCTCCAACTCATATCATACTCATCATAACATCAAAAGGAAATTATGCAATTTCTTCATGAAAGCACATTTAGGCATGTTCAACAATCAACCCCATATAAGCAACTCATACTAAATGCACATCAACATGAGGAACATAATTCAGGAAAACTCATTTTCTCATATACACAAGAATTCAACTAGAACATGCATAACTTAAGGAGACCATGGAAACACATATTCCCACATGACTCCAAAACATGAAACAAGAGACAAGGAACTCTTGGTCTCAAGCTTGAATAGGAATAGAAGGAAAGAGATAAGGATATCAAAACTCTCAACAACCTTACTAATTAGCATACTATACCCCACTTAGGAGTAAACCCAACTAAGGCTAACATGAAAACAACATAGGAACCTCAACAAGACATTCACAAACATAAGAACAATCACTTAACGGAGCCTTCATCCGGAAGAGCTTCTTTGTCATCCCTAGCCTGAAGTGCATAGAAACGGCTATTCTTTGGAGCATTAGGATCTGGGCCACTAAATGAAACTTGCTTGGCCTCTCTTCCTTTGGCCATAAGAGGAGGGCAATTTCTCAGTTGATGATCATTCTTTCCACACCCATAGCACCCACCAGTACCGGTTAGGCACTTCCCAAAATGCTTCTTTCCACAATTGTGGCAAGTAGGTTTAGAAAAAGGAGACCCACTTCCTTTCTCATGGGTAACATAGGAGTGCTTCTAGAATCTTGGTTTGGAGCTCTCTTTTTGAACCTAAGTTGACCTTGCTCATCGGGTCTAGACCTCTTTAAATACCTATTATTCCTCTTAAGTTTGGACTCCTCAATAGATTGAGCATACACCATGATCCGAGAAATGTTCATATCATCATGGAGCATCGCCGTATGGCACTCTTCCTCAACTAGGTCGGAGACTCCCGTAACAAATTGACTCATCTCATCCCTAGGATTTGACACCAAAGATAGGGCATACCTATATAATTGGGTAAATCTCAAAGAATATTCTTGCACATTCATGTTACCTTGCCTAAGATTAATAAACTCCTCTATCTTAACCTCTCTTTTCTCATGGGGGAAAACCTACCTATGAATGCTTCCTTAAAAAACTCCCATTCAATGGGACGCACTCCAACCGGCCTATTGGCCTCCCATTGAGTGAACCAAATTTGGGCCACATCCTTCAATTGATAGGCGGCAAGTTCCACTTTCTGAATAGAAGTCACCCCCATAGCATTAAATACCTTATACACCTCATCCAAAAACTCTTGGGGATCTTGTCCCACCTTGGATCCAAGAAATACTAGAGGATTCATCCTCATAAAGTCTCTCAACCTAGAAGCCATAGTACTCACATTGGGGTTCACATTAGCCTCAACACCTCTATTTTCTTGAGCCGTCATGGCTTGAGCTTGAGTAGTTACAGCTTGAGCCATCATCAAAAGAGCCAACCTAACTTCTTCATTGGTCATGGCTGGAGGTTCAACCGAAACTTGATTGCCTTGATTTCCTAGAGGAACTTGGTCACCTTGAAGATTTTGGGGAGGAACTCCCTAATTCACAATCTCTTCTTCCATCCTTCTTGGGTTCGCCCTTGTATGCATATCCTATAAACACAAGAGATGGGTTAGGAAAAGGACACTTATAGATCTAAACTCTATGGTACGACATCAAGAATAATCAAAGAAGTGTAACTTCCTAATGTCCTATTGCCTTTCATTCATAGATGTGTCGGGACTCACACCGATGAACAAGACTCTACTAGACGTGGCTTGTGAGACATCAATCCTTAAAATCATTTCAAAAATATTATGCTCTGATACCAAGTTTGACACACCTCGAGAGCACCCCCTAGATGTGGCTGATGCTCATTGTGACCAACGACATTATCCTACGGTATTAGTGTCTACGATCGTCGATAATATAGTAACCCAACCAAGGGTTGGGGTCGTGTCCCAAGGGAGCGGTTTTGAGAATTGATGGAAAAATAGACTTTACATTCTAACTAGTCGTAGCTAAAGACATTTGTGATAAAAGACATTGTAAATTAAAGGGGGTGACACAAAAGTGTCAAATATCAAAGGGGATTTTTTAACAAGTACTAAAACAGCAAAATAAACAAGCAAATCAAGGATGGGCAAAGGTTCTTGGGATGTGACCGCAATACAAGTTGAGATAAATTGTTGGGTACATGCTTTCAATAGGAAATTTGCAAGACAATAGTGACTAGGCTAAGCTTTAAATGGAAATAAGTTCCCTCTCGGGCAACTTACCCCGTTTCAAATGCGTTCCTCTCGGACACCCATTTGTCGCATGAAGACTGATGCTTATCGTGACCAACGACACTATCCTACGATATGAGTGTCTACGATCGTCAATAATATAGTAACCCAATCGAGGGTTGGGGTCGTGTCCCAAGGGAGCGTTTTGAGAATTAATAACCAATTAGAATTTCATTCAAGGTAGTCGTAGTTAAAGACATTTGCAATAAAAGACATTGTAAATGCAAAAGAGGTGACACAAAAGTGTCAAATATCAAAAGGGGGTTTTGTAACAAGTACTAAAACAGCAAAATAAACAAGAAAATTAAGTATGGGGAAAGGTTCCTATGATGTGACAGCAATACAAGTAGAGATAAATTGTTGGGTACATGCTTTCTATCGGAGATTTGCAAAATAATAGTGACTAGGCTAAGCTTTAAATGGAAATAAGTTCCCTCTCGGGCAACTTACCCATTCTCACATGTGTTCTTCTCGGACACCCATTTGCCATATGAAGACTAGCCTACACCTTACTCTACTCACTCTCTCGAGCTGAGTGTTAGGATATGGGACTAGGGCTCACCCTCTCGGGCTGAACCTCATGTCGACCCATTCGTTAGGCCATCAATTTAGTGGTTTTAGTTTCACTACCTCCCTCTCGGGAAAGCCAAAAACACATGGGTGGCTTTGTATTTTCAACTACAAACCCTTTAGATTAAACCACAACCACTAGGTGAAATCACCATTAAAATACATCTAACCTATCAGCAAGCAAGATCCAACAAAAATATCAAACCCATATTTGCTAAATCACACCCCAAGAATGGGGTTTTTAGCCACACATCAAGAAATAAGAAATTATACCTAACATGATAATGAAATCAATTGGGTATAAGAAATTAAACCTTGAATTAAGCAAAGGAAAGTAAATAGAAAAGACACACTTCCAACTTGGGGAAGAAGAACTCCTTTCTTCAAGTCTCCACAAAACCCTCTCCAAACGTGAGAGAAAAATATTAGCTAGAATATGTTCTAAAGTGAAAAATAATAATAATATGTTCCACACCTCCAATTCTTTAAAATCTCTAATTCTACATAGTATTTATAGTTTTCACAGATTGTGCTGCAGAGGATTGTTCAGCGACATTAGTCGAGATCACCGATGAACTCGGCAATCCGCCGTTTGGTCAGCTCATCACCTTCAGTGTCTTTCCTTTTGCATCCTCGCATTCTGGATCATTGGGGGGTACAGTACTGCTTCGCGGAACTGATCGGCGACCCGCCGACTACTCCTTTCCTCGTGTTTTGATCAACTTCCTTCAAGGCTTCGCGTACTGGAATGAAGGGCAGCTTATGTCGTTTCGGCGACACGCCAAGTTAAAATCAACGATCCACAGGATTCCATTTCTTGTTCTTTTCCTCCCTATTTGCTCTGTTTTGCGCCTAAGTGTCCATGCTTCCACTAAAACTTTAAATACCTGAAACTTCAGCATTTTAATCAGGTATTGAGGTAAAACAAGCATTCAAGGACACTATTTCCATTAACATAATGCCATAAATGAGTCCAATTTGTGGACTCATCAACACCCCCAACTTAAACTTTTGCTTGTCCTCAAGCAAACTCAAGTTCAGCCGTTCAAAAAGGGTGCCTCAAACAGTGTTACACAAGACTAAATCATGAATGCACACAACAAGACTCAATTCACTTATGCAAGGATCAATTGTGTACTCAAAGATTCAAATTGTGACACACCATCACCAAAGATTCTCATTCTCGCAATAGTTGCTACTTGTGCAAGTTCAAGCTCAACAAAAGTATCTAAATGCCCTCGTACAAAGAATGATTCCATATTCACACAGATATATGAGTCTATTTAAGATCAGGAATCAGATACAACTCTCACACTCAATAAGAGGAACACAATGCATGCTTTCACCCATAGGTTTGCCCTTATTTTTCAATTGACTTTCGATTCGGCTTACTCAAGATCAAAAAGGTTTTTCTAAGGCTTGTAATGTGGCTGAGTGCAAAGGTTTGGTCATTTAGGCTCAGTGACTTTCATCCTCGTGAGATGTGATGTTCTCAAAACATCATCTTCCCTTCCTTTCTCAATTCTTCTTCTAGTGCTCATAAGTCATCCTATTATTCGTTCTCCATGTATTGCTTGGAAACCCAGTTTCTTTTGTACTTTTATTCCACGACTTTCTTTTCTCTTTCTTTTTCTCTTTTTCTTATATGGAGGGTTTCCATTTTGTTTTGCAATACAATAGGTTCAGGAGATTTTCTTGCACTTCTTGACTTTTCGTTTTCCTTTTTACCTCACCCCCAACTTTGACTTTTGGCCTAAGTTGCCTATTCACTAAACACATCTCAAGAGGATTATAGGTAGTGGATGAAAAATAGTCTAAGTTTCATCAAGTTTCTTCCAAAGGAGGATAGGCTCAAGAGAGTTTCACACGCTCACGGGTAGGCCACAAAAAGAGGTATATGTTAAATTGGTTCACACTCTTCAAAAGTTGCCTAAGATCATCTCAAGAGTACACCTTTCCAAATCAATCAGACTAATAGGGAAAATTCTAGGTTTATTCATGCATGGTTCAAAGTAAACTAATCACACAAGGCATCGATACTTCAATCAAACAAGACTAGACACGTTCGCTAGTGTGCAAGGTCCTCACAAGAAAATCAATTTGATAATTGGCTAGTCACAATGAGATGCAAAGAGTGCATTTATGTTTGTTCAATTGGGAGCACTATTCAAGTCACCGGTATTGATCGAAATCGAGACTTAAATTTTTGCAAAGGAACAACCATTTTCATCACAAGAGGTGGCGACAATTTTTCGAAAGGATCAAAATTATTTTTGCAAGTAAAACGACAGGAGTAATGAGCTCAAACATCCACAAAAAGAAACAGTATTTAAAACACAGTTTAGAGCAAACCAAATGACCCAATTTCCTACGCAAAATAGCAAAGTATTCACACAAACAAAAAGGTGAGCCTCACCCCACCCAATGAAAGAGCATTTGTCCTCAAATGCAAGTAAAAAAAATATATACCAACAAGTAAGATAGGAAAAGACAACGCGAGAGAGAAAAGGAAGGGTCATGTCTATGCAGTCTCTCTATCTGTCGGGGCCTGAATATGGGGATCGGTGCCCGGTATATCTATCTGCTCGGGTGTCTCAATCTCGAGAGTAGCCTCAGACATACTAGCAATGCCAGATCAATTGGGAGTTTGAAACGACCCCAAAAATGCCCGAAAATGTGCTTCGGAAACACCTAAAATTGTAATTTCCATATATCTCAAAATCCGTGCATCATTTCGGAAATTCGACTTCATATTCTTATTCAGGGGGTCAAATTGAGTGGG